>JAZDUA010000019.1:4520000-4732500 GCA_038098605.1 Gryllus longicercus | reverse complement strand
TGATTACTGAATTCAGTGTTTTCAATATGCTTTTTGAAGCTGAGGTATAAATTACTGCCCCATTATCCAGTTTGGACTAAATTAATGCCTTATATGATTTGATTACGCACTCAGACTATGCATTCCATTTAATATAAGACAACATTTTGATAATATTTAATTTCCTAATTCTATCCGCCTTTAGAGCAGATACGTGATGTTTCCATGAGTGTTTGGATTCGAAGGCCATTCCAAGGATTTTACAGATGTAAGCTCTTTTAAGTAGATGTCGTCCAATTCTCAGGGTGACTTCTTCATCCCTAATAGAGCGACGTTTGAAAAACGCTATAAATTTCGACTTTTTTTCGAAGTGGAGAAGTCTGAATTATTGGCGCAATTAATGATATTATTTAGGGTTTCTTGAATAATGTTTGAAGTAACTTGAAAGTTTTTACCACTGCACAGTAAGGTGATGTCGTCGGCAAAATAGAATATTTTCACAGGCGCTTCCACTATAAGGTTCTCTTCATTTATTGCAATAAGGAAGTGTATTAGACTTACGACTGACCTTTGTGGGAGACTATTAATCATCTCAATTGCCTGTGATGATTTTATTTTCAATCAATTTCGTTTTATTTAAAGCGTCACAGTGTTTTGGGGTTTTTAAAGAGGAACATTTGTTTGAGGCATACATTTTTAATTCCCTTTATTTATCCAAAACGGTTTTATAAGTCGGGTATGTAACTCAGATTAACTATGTGGAAATCACTGTTTCAGTAAGCCAAATAATGAGCACACAAAAATTTAGTAAGCAACTGACATTCGTAAAATTCGTGGTCTTTGAAGTTCAAAACTGCATGGTGGCGCGAAAGACTTGGAACATCTTATGTTAATGCGAAGGCAACTTAAAATAAAATTCACTAAGATACGTTACTAACAACAGTGTGGTTGAATCCACAGGCGAGACGATGCAGCTAACGCAAGCAATGACCTCTTCTTTCTACACCGAAAATACACCGGAAATTAAACGAGATACCAATAGGCTAACAGCGTATGCTAGTCTTGTTACCTTGAGGCACTGAATTTAACAAATTGAAACAAGTGCACACTTATTTTATAAATGTTCTGGAAACTATACTAAGAAAATTAATATGTATTTCACTGACGACACTATTCTTGATCGAAACTATGAGGAAACCTTTACATTTTTTAAAATGACTGAAGATTAGTTAGCTGCAACGAAAATGGACGTATTTGATTCTTAATCATTGAAATAGAAGACATGTTAAATAAAAAATTGTGTTTAACACGTTAGGAAATTAATAATATTTGACAAAAATTGAATTAAACAGGAATTTATCACAAAATATTATTATTATTATTATTAAATTTATTATTTTGAAGGTACTAACCAGGTTTGTGTTACATTTTTATATTAAAAATTATTCGAAAGTAAAATTATAGGTTAACCTTTTTAGATTTGTTTATATAAATCATGGTTACGGTTCTTCTTTTGAAGATCTTAAATTTGAAACTTCGATAGAAATGCAAAGTTAACTTGAATTCCTAACGCTTCGTGGAAATTTCCGCAAACTCCATTGCATTGATTCAGAAACTCCGTAAATTACTTGGTTTATATATATGCTGCGTATTTAGAGGGCTTTCGTCGGATAATTCTACACTATTACTCTCCATAATGATAATTTAATAATAGCATTTGGAGCTCTAGCTAATTGTATAATATTGGAACCGATGCAGAAACTCCATACTTTAAGTACGTGATTGTTAACTGTTCACAGTAAGTCATAACCTCAGTCACATCAATCGATTTAGAGAACGTGAACTACTTTGGTCATTAGTTCCGTGTGTGTATTGCGGTTATATCCCAGGATACGGGCAGTGTTGTATAGCCTCGCTATAACGAAATCCGACCCGCACGACGGCTTTCTCCATCCATGTATCTCCCCAGAGCAGTTCCACTCCTGTTGGGATTCTCGACTATTCGTCCGTCGTGTGTGAAGTGTTCTACGTGTATGTATGTATTCAGAAGGGGAGAAAAAGGTGACAAGAATGAAAGATCGTGTGAGATTCGTGGCCCAAATGTAAACGTGCCACTCCAGGATTCATCTGGTAACGATTAGAGAAATTAAGTAAAACTATCGATCAGAGCAGCTGGCCACACACTGGTTGAATTCGATCCAGCGTGTAGCGAGTGTAGAAAATCTGTCATAATCACGAACCTTAGTACCTCTCGGACAACAATGATTCAGAGGTAGCGGTGTTGCAAGCGAGCTATTGCTGCAAATCGAGATCATAGAGACTTAGGTAAGATGTTTTAAAATAACATTTTTTTCATATAATTTTTGAGAAGTACATGAAAATGAGTCTTCGTTAATCAATTATGTGGTGTCAGGGGATTCATCTCTCGATCCATACATTCACGACGTACTACAGGAAGTAACGTAATCCAACAGAAAGAAATATTTTAACCGAATGAGCAAGAATATTACCAACGGATACTACCTGGAATTGAATGTATCTATTCATTACGTCTTTGCACTTCTAAGTTTTAGGTCTTTGCATCTTTTGATACCTACAGATACCTACTTTCCCAGCTGAGACAGCACTCCAGATGCAGCCTCTCTGGAATCTACCAGACGCGGCGATATAGCTTGTGGGTCAACCATATCGATCATTGTACACACTGTCGAATACGTTTATCGTTTCAGTTAATTCTGTATTTAAGAAAGGGATGCGAACAACCCCCAAATAGAATCGATGCTGCAGTTTGTAAGACCTTTCTCTTACGATACTGCCTCTCTTAATAGACCCCTAAGTCTCTCTTAAGGACCTGTATGTCCAAATTCAATTTCCTGATCCCCAAAAGCGAATTCTTTTAACTGATTGTGCAACAGCTGTAACAACATTACAAGTCTATATTGTCATTAATTGGAGTAAAAGTAATTGATACACAAATATGATCCACTTGTCGCTGAAGTAGCATTATGTTCAACAACCATTATTTCCATATGCATCGTACATCTGCATTTGTGGTTTGGCGCGGGTTGCGATCCTTCATTTGTTGCCACTGGATCATCCCATCAGCGCGGTTGATTTGATGGAGCAATGCCTGCTATTTGAAGCAGTGGGTTAATATCGCGCCCACGCAGTAGCGGGCGGGCGGGCTGGCGGACGCGTGGGCGGATCACGCGGTCGGGCACGCCCTGGGACCGCCGCACGCGGCCGGCAGCCGTAATGAACGCTCGCGGGGTGGCGGACGGGGAGATGGCGAGGGGAGCAGGGGCGAAGGCAGGTCAAGGTCTGAGGGTCGAGTACCCGATGATGGAGGACTCGAGATGCCAGGGTGGGAAAAGGAAAGTGGAAGGGTTCGAGAGGGGGGAGATAAGGGGGAATTCGAGCTAGATGGAGACGGTAGAGGGACAGAGTGCATGAGGTATTTGATGGTGGTGTTGCGAAGCGGTGGATGTGTGGGGTTGAGAAGGAGCGGTGCGATGAGGTAGCGAAGGTTGCATGCCGACAGACAAAGGAACAGGGAGATTGGGGGAGTTAAAGGAAGAAGAGATTATGGCGATTAAAAAGAGAAATGAGGTCTGCGAGGAGGGTGATAAAGCGGCAGAAACAATGGGAGAAAAAGAGAGCGAAGGTGGAGGTAAGGATTATAGTGACAGGTCGTCAGCGGATGCGATGGGGACTTATCTAGGTATCGAGGGTGAGAACGCGTGTTTCGAAGGACCACGAGACAGGGATTCACCGGGGAAAAAGGGGTGCTGGTCGCCGAGTCTGTGACGGAAGTACTGGTAGCGGCCAGATAGTATTGAGTACCGAATTCAAATCAACAGGTTGAACTCGGAGGGTCGGGGCCTGTGCCTCGACGATTCATTGTTTATGGCCAGGTCAAATGCTATGATCATTAGTCCTGTCAGTGAAGTGAATGTTTTTATACGTGGAGGTAGGGGTGTTCTCGCTTGCTCGATTGTGAAACCCGACGCCTTCCTACTGTCGGATGACAGGCAATTCCTCTCCGAATATCTACCCGAGCAGGACACCTCCCCAGCCTTCCAACTTCTGATCTCTAGACATGTGTGGTAGTGTTGTGCATTTAAGTATGTAAGTAGAGGGAGGCGAAAGAAAAAGGGAGACGGAGGGAAAATCGTGCGCCGTCCGTCACCTGTTTCTTTGGGTACAACTCTGAAATTCGCCAGGAACTGATCGAAGAATCAACAGAAAACTGGCAGCCGGCTACTAAAATTGTCCTCCAGCGAGAGGCTGATTTTGACATGGGTTTATAGCTAATGTGGAAAATCCGCCACCGTTGGGACTCAAACTGTTTGTGCATGAGCTGCCAAATTAATTCAAATTTGGCGCCTCGCTTCGAATATCTCAGTTTCGCTGCTCTTTGAAGTCATTTAAGAAAAAAAGATCATACATTTCAAACTTCCTGCCTCGGAGATAGTCTAATCTTGCTAAAAAAAACGCGCAAATTCTTTCCCAATTGACTAAATATTCATTTTTGTACAAAGTTCTTTGAAATCGATTTCCAACTGCTTCGGAAAATCACTAATAGGTTGCAACACCTCTTGGGTGGCCGAAACGAAAGAGTTGCTCGTCATATTTCCTGGAATCCAATTTTTTTCACATCAGACCCAACCAACTCGCATTGTTTGTTAACCAGAGGATCCGCGGCCATTTTTGTAGCGATCGAGTGGAGGAGCTAAGGAATACGCATATGGGGCGCATTGAAAGTTGGCATCAAGCAATTATCGTGTAGTTTCTTTCAAGCAGCGCTCTGAGATGCGGAGCGAAAATGCAGAAAGGATAAATGACGTAGAATTAGTAAGGAGAACGTTTATTTTCGTCCAGACGGAGGTAACCTTGACAATCTCTTCAATACTTATTGATTCTTACGGCAAATTAATAATATTTGTCAATTATGTGTCGCTTTTTTTCAGAACTCTTTCGTCTGATGAAAACACAGAAGGCGATGCACAAAACTTCTCGTTGCAGTTTCTGCTAATGCTCTCCCAATTCATTCTAAGCAATATTTCGCAGCCTCAACACAAACCTATGACCTCCCCAGTCAGAGTCAGTCGCTGTAGACCCGCGGGCAACCTTGGCTCTGAGCTGAAGGGTTGGAGGAGGCTGCCAAACCAACGGGGTCTTTGGGGCCATGGCCGCCAACGGGAGGGCGGGAGCGAGGGCGTAGGTATTTCGTGGGCGGAGCGTTGGGGGAGGGGAAGATCGTGGGCACAGCCAAGGGAGCGCTGTGAGGGTCGTGGCTAGAGAGGGGAGAGCGGAGGGAGTGGTTGAGAACGCGCGTGCTTGCGGAGAACCAAGCTATTGGCCACTGCTCTGTGCGCTGTAGGGGATGAGTATGTGTGAGCGGTATTGTGGAGTGGAAAAGGCACTTGAGCATCAAAACGGCACGAGAGGAGGAAACATTAGGAATATTACATTCTGCACGAAAAACGTTTCATTACGGGAAAACATTGCATTACTCTTTTCCCCTACATTTGCCTAAAATGTGTGTTTTCCGTATTTCTCTGAGCGGAAGGTTATATTATGATGGAGTTGAATTGAATTTAGAAGTAAATGTAACTCTGTTTGAATTACTAGATTATAATTGGGTTGTTCTTGTGAGGACTTAAATTTTAATTCGTATGATTACTAATTTGTTTTTATGTGAGGAAAAAAGAGAACAAAAAGATTCACAGTTTATTAATGTAATATTTCTATATGACTTCAGAAACTATGTTGAATTCGAAAAAATATTGCGAATAAAATCGATTTCCTGCATTACCTGAACTATTCTAACTATCAGATCTTATTAAGATGTTTTAATGACTGATGTACCGTGACTGTTCCGAAATATAATTCAATTGGCCGAAATGGCATGTTTAGTTGTAAATCATTACTGTTGTTTCGTAGTATGGAAAGTGCTAAGTAGGAGTCCGGATGATATCGATTTTTTGACTCGAGGTAAGTAGACAACAGTCAGTTTATCATCATCGAACGAAAAGTAACGTCTCGAGCAAAACAAATTTTAACTTGTATTTCTTTCTTTAATTTACAATCGTCGACAATAATCAACCAGTAACAAAGGCGCAGGGTGCTTACTTATATCGCGAAAAAAGTCCATTAACAATCTGTCAGGAATGCAAACCTTCATCTTATCATCTTCTCTTCATCTCATGGTACATTTAGTAAAGTATTGTTCCTCAGCCACTTTCTGAGAAGTAGATTATGTTCGAAACTGAACTAGATAACCAAACACCTTAGTACAAGGAAAAATACGTATGTAACAAAATTGAAGGGTGATATCTTCCTCGTTCTTTATCTTACAGCCGTTGTTTGTCATTCGATCAGAAAGGCATAGCTTCCTTAATTATCCGTATTGCGAAGCGATTAAGGTGATTTCCATCCCTCAAAAATACATCAGGAGTGTTATTCCACTTACGATGCTTTTCGGGGGATATTTACTGCAATGCGTTCTGAACGATAGTTCTAAAGCCAGCACAAGACGACCATCCCATCTTTTTGCCTGCACAGCAAACACCTCTTGCAGCAAAACAGTACTTCGCTCTTTAACTTACATCCACCGCCATTTATCCATTCAAAAAGCCAAAGCACGCCTAATTATATCGCGGAATGAACGATGTCATTTTCATCCTTCAAGGACGCAACAGGCTTCATCTCCCTCTCAAAGGCTCTCGAGCGCCCGAAGCCCTCGCTTCTTCACAGCTCCGTCGACAGCCACCTCAAAAGCGGTCGGGCTGGAGCAGAAGTGAGGCTGCAGGCACAGTGCAATCGAACTATCGGTCGTTCGCTACAGGACGACTGTGAGAGAAATCTTTTATTAATTATATTCGAAAAACTCGGAACGTTGCACCCGAAATTATCTGAAATTTCCCCTAATTCCTCGCTCAATTTTTGAATCATTTGTGGAAAGCGCTCACAAGATCATCGTTGTGTATTTGCATCCGGCCTTGAATCTCCTGATGAATGATCCGTCCTTCGGACGCATGACGGACTTAGGACGCCTTGATCCGTCCTTCGGACGCATGGAGCCGACAGAAAGAAACGAATCAGATCTTCGGCCGACAGGCGATGATTTCGGACGCCGTCGGAAGCAGTCGTTCGGATTCAATGTCGAGACCATTTCTGTTTAACACCACGAATTAGATCCGGCACACCGGACGAAAAAGTTCGCTGTCGGTTGATTGTAATTTGGCGGCGTCGCACTGTGACCGCCGTCGGATCAGACAGTTCGCGACGCTGTGAAACCAAAATTATGAATACTTGTAGCTATGAGCATGCACATTGAGCAAGCGTCGTGGCGTGGCGAGATTAGAAATAGCGAGAGTTTATTTTCACATTATACACATGTATAGGCATTGTGGTGGGTTTTCGTTGGCATTTCCAATGAAATAATTATATGCGTCGTCATTGCCAACAATATTATTTATTGTATTCTCGGCTATCCGGGAGACGCCGCGTCGTTGGCTGGGGTGCCGACGTTTCGCCTGACATATCGCAGGCTTCCTCAGGGCAGTGACACTGCGGCGCTACGCGCCCGGTGATTTATACTCTCCTGCCTGGGCTCTCGGGAGGGGCAGGTGCGCTGTGATTGGCGGAGAGGTCGAGAGACGGTTAGGCCGGCGGCCTGGGCCAACCTGGGCCTAGCGCCAGACGTCCCCGTGGTCGGACGGTGGTGAAGAGTGGGCCTAGCGCCAGACGTCCCGGTGGTCGGACGGTGGTGAAAAGTTCCCTGCCGGTCCCGAATAGATGGAACGAGGGATTTCCAGGCGTGGTTAAGAGCGAGGCCTGCGTCCGCGTTGATGTTTTGCGGACGTCTGTGTATTTCTAAAGCCTCTTTTATGCGTCTCGGCCAGTATCGGTTTTCCTTGTGCAGGAGCCGAGTCTTGTCGAAGTCAATAGCATGTCCCGTAACCTCCGAGTGGTGCGCAATCGCAGAACGGTTGGTGTTGTTCTTGTTGTAGTGGGCGATATGTTCTTTGAGTCGCTCGGACACCGAACGCCCGGTCTCGCCAATATATGTCCTGCCGCAGCTGCAGGGAACTTCATACACTCCTGCGGACTGGAGAGGAGGTAACGCATCTTTGATGCGTACCAAGGCGTTGTGCAGCTTGTCGGGCGCCGTGAACACCGTACGGATGTTGTTCTTCCGTAGTAATTTACCCACACGATCGGTGACACATCGGACGTAGGGAATCACGGCTAGTCTGGCGCGGGCACTCTCCTCTATCTCCGAAGAGGCATGACAGTCTTCGGCGTTGCCGCGGCCTTCGGAGCCACCGCGCCCGTCGGTATGATGGCGACCTCCGGAGCGGCCCGTAACGCTGGCAAGCACCCGTTTGATAGCAGTCTGGGAATAGGAGTTGGCCCTGAAGGTGTGTTCTAGCTTCTGAAGTTCCGCGGGAAGAGAGCGCTCGTCGCACACCTTCACAGCTCTTGTGGCCAGTGTTTTCAGTACTCCTAGTTTTATTGAAGGATGGTGGTGTGAATCGGCGTGTAGGTAACGGTCAGTGTGCGTCGGTTTTCGGTAGACCGCGTGCCCCAAGGTGCCATCTTCGCGTTTGTTGACCAGCACATCTAAGAACGGCAGGCAGTTGTTGATTTCCGTCTCCATCGTGAACTGGATGCTCGGGTGGATACTGTTAAGGAACAGTAAGAACTCTCCTAATAGTTCCGGTCCGTGTGGCCAAATAACAAAGGTGTCGTCCACGTACCGCACCCAGAGAGACGGTTTGTGCACAGCGTTACGTAGAGCCTCTGATTCGAAAGCTTCCATGTAAAGGTTGGCAGCGATGGGAGACAGCGGCGAGCCCGGAGGTCGGAGGTCCGGAGGTCGCCATCATACCGACGGGCGCGGTGGCTCCGAAGGCCGCGGCAACGCCGAAGACTGTCATGCCTCTTCGGAGATAGAGGAGAGTGCCCGCGCCAGACTAGCCGTGATTCCCTACGTCCGATGTGTCACCGATCGTGTGGGTAAATTACTACGGAAGAACAACATCCGTACGGTGTTCACGGCGCCCGACAAGCTGCACAACGCCTTGGTACGCATCAAAGATGCGTTACCTCCTCTCCAGTCCGCAGGAGTGTATGAAGTTCCCTGCAGCTGCGGCAGGACATATATTGGCGAGACCGGGCGTTCGGTGTCCGAGCGACTCAAAGAACATATCGCCCACTACAACAAGAACAACACCAACCGTTCTGCGATTGCGCACCACTCGGAGGTTACGGGACATGCTATTGACTTCGACAAGACTCGGCTCCTGCACAAGGAAAACCGATACTGGCCGAGACGCATAAAAGAGGCTTTAGAAATACACAGACGTCCGCAAAACATCAACGCGGACGCAGGCCTCGCTCTTAACCACGCCTGGAAATCCCTCGTTCCATCTATTCGGGACCGGCAGGGAACTTTTCACCACCGTCCGACCACCGGGACGTCTGGCGCTAGGCCCACTCTTCACCACCGTCCGACCACGGGGACGTCTGGCGCTAGGCCCAGGTTGGCCCAGGCCGCCGGCCTAACCGTCTCTCGACCTCTCCGCCAATCACAGCGCACCTGCCCCTCCCGAGAGCCCAGGCAGGAGAGTATAAATCACCGGGCGCGTAGCGCCGCAGTGTCACGATTCGGGTCCGTGACCTTCGCAGGGTACGGACACATCTTGGAAGAGCTCCGGCCTACAGAGAAGCAAACAGTCCTTTTTAGGACTTGAGCAATTTGTTTAGCCGCCCTTCTAGGGCAAAAAAGCGATGTCGACGCCCGCGTCGTCTCCCGCCCCGCCGTTTTTCACCCCACACGGGGATGAAAGCGGCGAGCGTGGTAGGGCCGCGGGAAGAGGCAGTGCTAGGGGAGCGAAGCGACGCCTTGGCTCCCCTTCAACTGATCGCATTTGCGATAATTCTTCTCCTGCTTCCAGGAGGAGAACCGAGGGCGGAGAGATGCCGGCCACCTCGCCGCGCCACACGCCGCCCGCTGCAGCCACGACGCCACCGCCAAGTAACGCCGCCACAGCAGCAGACGCAAGCGAAGAAGAGGAAGAGTTCACGCTCGTCCAACGACGCCGACGCCCACCCCCTATCTTTCTGTACGGGGTGGCGGACATTTTCGGGCTCCTCGAGGGCTTGAGATCGGCCTGCGGCGATGCCGAAATCACCGCGGAGGTGGCCGGCGACGCCGTCAGAATCCGGTGCGAGTCCCTCGGGGCGCATCGGGATGTTCTCGCCGTCTTGGACAAGAGAGACGTGGAGTACCACACGTACTCCACGGGAAACGCGAGAGTGCTGAGGTATGTCCTGAGGGGCATACCTCTGGAACTCTCGCTCAAAAGTCTGCATGATAACCTTCATTTGATCGGTTTTCAGGTGCAGAAATTAGAGCGGCTCATCAGCCAGCGGCCGGGTAGAAGGGGCAGACCGCTGCCGCTCATCATTGCCACGCTGCAGGACACGGAGCGCCACCGGGCGCTCCGCGAGGTAACCAGCATACGTGGGCTCCGCGTGCGCGTGGAGATGTATCGCCCGCCGCGCGGGCCCACGCAGTGCCACAACTGCCTGAATTTCGGGCACGTGGCACGGAACTGCAAGCGCCGCACGCGCTGCAAGAAGTGCGGGGAACTGCACGACGCCGCGCAGTGCCCGCTGGGTGAAAACCCAGCCATAGAGGAGCGCAAATGCGCTAATTGCTGCGGCGAACGCCACGGCGCAAAATACAAGGGATGCCCCGAGTATAAGCGCCATTGTTTCAGGGGAAACAAGGCGCAGCAGCAGCGGCAGGAGAGGCAGCAGCGGGACCGCCAGCGACGCGCCCGCATCCAAGAAAGGAGAGCGGCCGACACGCAGTCGGAGGCGTCGCGCTCTCCCTCGCGGGAGCGCGAGCCTTCGCGCCGCCGCAGCCCTACGCCCACGCCGCCACCGCGGCCTCAGCGTTCGCCCAGACGCGAACGCAAACGCGCTCAGCAGAAGCAGCGACGCCAGGAGCGGTCGTACGCCGCCGCCCTGGACCAACGCCCCCGCCCCACCCGGGAGCGCCAGCCGACGGCTGCCGACGTGGCGCGAGAGGAGCGCGCTGCGCACCTTGAGCGCTGCAGGCGGACGGCGGAGAGCGTCCCTGTTCCCCCCTCCCTGAGCGAGCAGGAGCGCGTGTTACACCAGACGGTGGACGATCTCGCCCTAAACGGGATCGCCCCCGACAGGGTGATGACGGCGATTATGCGATCCGTCACCGGATGCGATCCGGCCGAGTGGGCGTCGATCATGCTTAAGTGTGTAATAACAATATTGCTTACGCATGCACACGACACCGCAAAGGCGGAAGCAACGGGGGTGGCACGCTCGTCCTCACCCGTACCAAATCCCTCCCATCATTAAATA
Source organism: Gryllus longicercus (assembly GCA_038098605.1). Lineage (NCBI taxonomy): Eukaryota > Metazoa > Arthropoda > Insecta > Orthoptera > Gryllidae > Gryllus > Gryllus longicercus. Next base: position 4,721,100 of record JAZDUA010000019.1, on the reverse strand, counting down.
ATGGCTAGCTCCGTTTTTTACAGGAACAGCGGCACCGTTGCATTTTGGAACTGCAACGGCATCTGCTCGCGAGAGAAGCAGTCAGAGCTCCACAGCTTTCTCGCTCGGCACAATATATCTATAATGATGTTGGGGGAGACATGGCTTAACCCACATCTCTCTTTAAATATTCCAGGATTCTTCTGCTACAGAAATGACAGGGCGGCGCAAGCAGGGAATACGACAGCCGCCAACAGAGGAGGCGGAACCGCCATCTTAATCAGACGCAGCATAAATCATTATGTTACAGCTCTTCCGCAGCTGCAGCACGCCGAGGCCACTGCTGTTGTCGTTCAGACGGAGCGAGGGCCGCTGCGTCTTGTATCTGTCTACGCGCGTCCAGATCGCTCCGCGGATACGTGCGCCCTACTAGCTGCAGATATTGCAAAACTAGTAGAGGCTAACACAACACCAACACTTGTGGCTGGCGATTTTAATGCCAAACACACGGCATGGAGCTCCCGCATTACCTGCCCCCGCGGCCGTAAGCTGAAAGCAACTGCCGATGCAAACGGCTGCGAGATCTACGCACCTAATACGCCCACCTATTATCCCTATAAAACGAATTGCAAGCCCGATATTTTAGATATTGCGCTCTGCAAGAAACTACACTACCCTCCCACATTAACCACTATCCAAGAACTCTCCTCTGATCATTTCCCAGTGATGGCAGATATGAGGCGCGGCGGCCTAACTCTGTCGGCTGCACCCACGACGCAGAGGAGGCGCACGGACTGGAAGAAATTCCAGACGGAGCTGCAGCAGCGCTTACCCGATGCATCTGCCCTGTCAGGACCGAAGCAGATAGAGACTGGAGCAGAAAAATTCGCCGAAGCTGTGACTGACAGCCTCAACGCAGCAGCGGAGAAGCAGCGTTCCTCAAAAAAGGAGCAACCATTAACCCCTTATCTTGTCAATCTAATTTCCAGGAAAAACAGGGCGCGCAGATTGTGGCAGAGCACGCGACACCCATCTGATAAGCGGGAGCTAAATCGATTGAAACGCAAAGTTGAAATCGAATTGGCGGATTACCGCAATCAGAAATGGGCTAAATTGTTATCAGGTCTCAAACCTGAAGATAATTCATTGTGGCGAGTTACTCGCATGCTTTCCAGGAAGCCGATAACGGTGCCACCGCTTCAAACCAGCACAGGAGAACTCGCAGAATCCAACAAAGAGAAAGCGGAACTCCTAGCTAATGTTTTAGAAACTCAGTTTCAGCCGGTCCAGGAGGCGCCGCCAATACCGCACGTTGTCGAAGTACAACAAACGGTGATGGCGGCCTTGCACGCGCCAGCCGACGAGCCGAGTTTCGCCACAGAGGCGGAAGTAAAGGCGGCCATCTCGGAGCTAAAGAGCAGAAAAGCCCCAGGCCCCGACGGCATCACTAATGACGTCCTGAAGCAGCTACCGCAGCAAGCCATAATGTTTTTGGTCGCACTTTTTAATGCTATATTTGTGTTTCAGCATTTCCCGAGTCAGTGGAAACATGCGCATATTTTAACTTTTCACAAGCAGGGGAAAAATCCTAAAAAGCCCGAGTCTTACAGGCCCATTAGCCTATTAAACACGGTCGGGAAGCTTTGTGAAAAACTAATGCAAAACAGAATATTAAAATTTGTTTCAGATAACGCACTATTAAATAAGGAGCAGTTCGGCTTTCGCGCAGGGCATAGCACAACGCATCAGCTTGTGCGAATTACGGACCGCATAAGACGCAACTTCAATGAGCGCCGATTTACAGGTGGAGTTTTCCTCGATGTTGCCAGCGCCTTTGATAAGGTCTGGCACGTCGGCCTCCTCTACAAACTCCACTCCATGAACTTTCCTATGTACCTTATACACCTAATCCATTCATACCTCGCGGACAGAACGTTTCAAGTGACGCTTCTGAATGCAAAATCTACCCGCCGCGCCGTACGGGCCGGAGTGCCGCAAGGGAGCGTGATAGCTCCTACGCTCTTCAGTCTTTACGTGCGTGATATTCCCACCCACCCTCATACAGAGCTCGCCTTGTATGCAGACGATACGGCTGTAATAGCCACGTCTAGAAGTATCGAGCTCCTCCAGAAGTATTTGGATCAGCATTTGTTACAGATCCAGGAGTGGCTGAAACTGTGGCGGGTCAAAGTCAATGTGAGTAAGAGTGCAGCTGTGCTCTTCACACGGAGACTGAGATTCGCGCGGCCGAGGCCACTCGCGCTATGCGGAGACGAGATTAATTGGTCAAAAAATGTCAAATATTTAGGAGTTACTTTAGACAGCTCTTTGACATTTGCAACGCACATAGAAAACGTGCGACAGAAAGCGCGGCAGACCCGAGGCAGATTGCGAAGCTTGTTTCACAAGCGGAGCAAACTGTCAACGGCAAACTGCCTCACGCTTTATAAAGCAATAATTAGGCCGCAAATAGACTACGCATGCCCGAGTTGGGCAATTGCAGCAACTTCATATTTGAACAAACTGCAAGTAGTTCAAAACGAGTGTCTCAGGGCCGCCCTCTGCGCCCCTAGATTTGCTCGTATAGAAACTTTACATCGCGAAACCTCAATGCCACTGCTAATAACTCACATTAAAAATATAGTTAAAAACTTTTTTGAGAAAGCGGCTGACTCGGAAAATGATTTGATTTCCGCGGTCGCCTTATACGAACCCGATCAAAGGGCGAAGTATAAGCGACCGAAACACTTTCTGGAGTAAGAGCAATCTGAAACAGAGAAGTGGGACTGAAACATAAATAACGCAGTATTAAAACACACGCAATGCGCGCGCCGGTAGGCTAAAGTCGTTTCTGACCTTTGTTTTTCTTTTTATGTTACAGGATAGGCCATAGATGCCCGTAAGGGTAGGAATGGTCACACCGCGGTGGCGTGAACGCGCATTGCACTTTTAGTGCGTTCACAAAACTGCACAAAGTTGTGAGAGACGCAGTGTCACTGCCCTGAGGAAGCCTGCGATATGTCAGGCGAAACGTCGGCACCCCAGCCAACGACGCGGCGTCTCCCGGATAGCCGAGAATACATGGATTCAAGCCGCGGAAGCTTACGTATAAATATTATTTATTAAAATATCATCTTTCGATGGCTTAGACATCATCATCAGTTTTCTGCTGTATGGAAGCCACAAAAACTACTACTAGTCGTGTTCTGCTGACCCCGGATCAGAGGAGCCTGCAAGTGTGTTTTGTTGTCTAGTTTGTGGTCGAATGTGCATCCCTTAGGGACATAAAGGGTAATCGGCTGTCAGCTGAGTAAAAGCCCTAGAAATGTTTTTTTCTAGACAACCGATTTGGCGATCCAATACCGCGGATTCTCGCACAGTAGCAACACATTCTTTTTTCGACAGCGCCATTTTTTTCCCAACCGTTCGCGTTCTGTTTCCACCGTAAGTGAGAAATGAAACGCCGGTGAGCACGTCGGAGGCGTCGCGACGCTCTCGGGCCGGGCGACGCCTCACGCCCCCGGAGACCTCCATCGCTTGCGTCCGCGCCGGCGGCGACGCTCTAATTAGACGCCTGGCGCGGTGTCGCTGGACCAGACAATGGGGGAGAGCGGTGAGGGCGAGGTCGATGCGGAAGAGGTGCTCGTAACTGGGTTAAAAGGTGGACATTTGCGTGGTGTTTATATGGCGCGGAATTACTGCGAGCTCGATCTAGATCACGTACGTAATGAGAGCGTAATTATATACACGGTGGGAGGAAATTATATTTTATTCAATTATATTGACACAACCTTGCTGATGATGGAGGGCTGCGGGGACGTCGACGCAGCCTGCGGGAGGGAATGCATGTAGATGAGGTTTAATTAAGAGGTTGATGGTTAATAGGTTGGAAATTATTAGCCTTTTTCAGATATTGCAGTATTTATTTCTCACTAAGGCGTTATAATAATTTGCAACTGACAAGTCCGTTACAACTTTTCAGCGCTTACTCGTCACAATTGAGTTGGAAAGATAACTTAAATAATAAAGAAAATCTATCGTCTTTTAATGACTATGAACACAAATCTGTTACCATGCGCAGGATGAATAGTTAAATTTAAACGAAAAATCTGCCTAACGCCTTCTTTGATAATGCTTCAATCTCTTGTTATAGTAAGTTAAATATTACTGTACGTATGTAGTAAATAACAGTTTTCATTCAACTATGGGAACTTTTCCGTACCTACAAGATAGTGAACATTAAAGTTTCTTGGCATTATCAACATCTTTAAGCAAAACATTCTTCGGCAATTACTTTCTTGCTGTGTTAATATCTTACGACTTGGAATTGTTTCTCTTTACATTTACCCTGGAACATAACTAGCAAGGAAAAGACGGAGAAGGGCGGTGAAGCACTGCGTTGGTGTGGGGAAACCGAATATTAAAAGTGAACTGAGCAGGGAATATATAACAAGGTTTAAAGATCGCAAATGACGGGGCGTGTGTATGCTGCGAAATTCGAAAAATACTTCTCTCGGGTAATAAGAAATTTTATGCCTCTGTATACCTCAGACAAAGCTATGTATCATTCAGTTACACCGACACACGCAACTAACTTTGATCATTTCAATCCATTCCTTTTTGTACATATTAAATCAACGGGTATGAACCTTTTGTTTTGATTGTTACGTGCTATGTTTCTTTTGCTACCCCATTCTTCTTGAAACTTTGTTACTGAACCTGAAACACTGCGAGGTTTGTCTTGCAATTCTATCTGCATTAATCTCAAAACGCAGGTTTTTATAAAAGAGATCATTTCTATTATTTACAGCTCTATTTGCTGTTGAATTGTGATCGTAGTACAAGAAACATAGCATAGAGGTAGGTTTTCCTTAGTCAACGTTTTAAAGCATCACGGAAATGGCAAGACATTTTAAGGATAAATTACAAACAGACAGAGCATATATTTTTATTACATATCCAGCGGGAGAATTTTGGTGCATCAGCAGCGAAAACAACACATTACTTTTAATTCAGTCTAAGACAAGAACGTTATTTCATTGTGCCATAATCCCTTGGAGATTTCCGAATTTTCTTTCCCATTTCATGGCAGTGAGCCGATTTGATACAGTTCCTCGGCGGAAGGCGCGAGCGTGCGTACGGGAGCGTGAGGGAGCGTGGAGCGTAACCCGCCGCGCAGCCCCCAATTACGGAGGCCAGCGACGGGTAGCCCCGCTGGTAATTAACGTATCGCCGTCCCCCGGCCTCACCCCACCCCGCGCCACACCCCTGCGCCCAGCGGAAGATTAGGACGCGCTGCCGGAGCAGTAGGGGGCGCGTACACCCCTCCCCTGGCCCTCCCCCTTGCTCCTCGTCGCTGTTTGTACCCGCCCCACTTCTCACCGCACTTCAAGCCCCCTTTCCCCCCTCCCCACTCAGCTTCATGTTACGTTTCATGCTTCTACTCTCTCCCGCTCGTTACCCCTCTCCCCATCCCTCTTCTCGCAACGTATCACGCTCCTCTCCCCGCCCTTCTTCCTACCCGTGTTCACAGCCAGCTACCAGCTCAGCTTCACACCCAGTTCACCATCAGCTTCATGAACCGCTTCCCGTCCCTCTCCGCCGTTTTCCATCCCTCTCCCCGCTCCTCTTCACGCTCTCGGCACTCCTTTTTCTCGCTCCTCTCCCACCCCTCATCGCGCCCCACTCCTAGCTCAACTTCACGCCCCGCTCCGCATCTCGATTCCCTCTCCCCATCCCTCCTTAATCCCCATTCCCCACTCAGCTTCACGCCGCACTCCCCCTGCCCCGCTACCCCCAGCTCCACGCCCCTCTCCCCGCTAATTTTCACGCCCCGCTTTCTACCCCCCTCCCGACCACCTTCCCAATCCGCTTTAAGATACAATCCTGGCAATCCATTCGAGTCCATCTCCAGATCTAGTTATCGATCGCTTTCCATCTGCTCTGACTTTCCGTACATCTTGGTATTACGTTTCTCATCTCTCATTCCGCCCGGCTTTACGCCTTGTTTTTCGTCTCTACCGTCGTCCCACATCACGAGGCCACTACCAACGCTCTTCACGCCCACTTCTCCATTCCAAATCGGCTTCACTCTGCACCAACACCGCTGGCCGGGGATTAGGACGCGCTGCCAATGCTTCGGTGGCGTCGACCACACCATCCCCCTTCCCTCGATCCAAGAATCGAAGTCGGTCGCTGCGTTAGGTGGCTCTGAGGGTAGTGGCCAGCATGCTAGCTTTCCATCTGAAAGTCCCGGGATCTCAATCCCGTCCACTTCCCTGTGGAATTTGTACTGTGCAAAGTGAGTTCAATCCTGCCTCAACCGTTTTCTGCCTCAACCCAACAACTACATCAAGTGGGTTATAACACAAATTCATCATTATCACGCCCACAATATTTTATTCACCAATTCAAGTAGGAATACTAATTCGCAAGTTCGGGATTCGCAATATATGTTGCAGCTGCGCCTTGCATTGACTTACATCTTCACTCTTCCTCTTGAATCCAACTCTTTACCCATTCCCTTGGTCCATGCTTTGGTGATGTTCTAGTGAGTTAAGTTGTACATGCGTGGACGTGACAAGGAGCTTATTTTTTTCGAAAAAAGGCAGAATGCACTTGAAAGCTCATGATTTATTTATAAAAAAGTTAATTAGATTTTATAATATTTCAAGGGTCGTATTAAAAATTCTGATTGGGTTTATCAGTGTGGGAGAGGAAAGCGACAAGATGTAAATAAATATCAACTGCATGTCACACGTAAACTTACATTGTTGACTCAACATGAGTGAAATGTTTTAACTTATCAATCAATAACTTATCAATTAGCTTTCAATCGATGCTTTATTTTATTAAAGTTGTTACCCATTGTTAAGAGGATCCTTGCCAAAGATATATCGAATGCCGAATAATACGTGTAATAGTTGGAAGTTATTTGGGCTACAGTATACTTCTCTGTACATACAATATCCTTTCACCTAGATTTAACACTTCGGAAACCAAGTCGAAAATATGAAAAAATGATCTCTACGCAGAACGGATGAAATTTTCTCCGGAAATATGGTCAAAAAGAATAAAAGTTGTTTAACATTCAAGAAAGTGTCAGGGCTAACTTATCAACTTTAATGCATTACTTACTGTTTAGAAATCATCTTCGTGTTTAATTGAGCCTGATTCAAAATATGTTATGAAAAATTCCATTACTTTCTTTTTATAGTTGACAAATTGTTAGCATCTTGTAAATAATATAGGTAAATAATAAGTCAAAACAATTTGAGTTTATTTTTAAATTACCCGAAATAATGTAATTTAATTTCATTTTAATGCAATGTGCATTTGTTGGTTTATTAGATAATTTGAAAGGCTCAATTTCCCTCAAGCTGAAATTACATATAGTTTAGGAATTTAAAAAAAGGTGACATTGATTTTCGAACCATGCCGATAATGACCGTGAATCCATTAACGAATAGCCAATGGTGAAATATACGCATTAGCTCTCGAGTTGCATAATAACCTTGTTTAACAAAGGCTGCTGATTTTATGATTGCAAATATGTAACACATCAGGCATGCCTCACACGAGAATAACGACATGTGGCATATTGTATGCAAATGTATCTAAAATAACTTACCAAGGCGGAGTGAGAGACAGGACAAATAACTAACCTTTTCTGTTCAAGAAACTGGGAAATACAATACGCCTCACAAGTGAATATTCCTAACGGTAAAGAGGCGTAAATGGCACCCGAGACAACACCCCATACTCTCCCGTCTAGTGCCCACGAGCCTAGGGGATTCGTGTTATTAGATAATGCACACTTTAGAAACTAACTTCGTTTAATGAGCGTTATTCCTGCAGTACTGAAACGTTATTTTTTGAAGATAATGCGAAGAGCAAAAAATATCGGAGGAATGATTTTCTGTTTTGCTTTGGCAAGTTATAAAACGTTATCAAAATATGCCATTTAAAACCTCATTACATCCTTAAAAAGTGTGTCAGTAATTTTTTTTCCTTAATTATTCATTTTACTTACCGCATAACCCTTTCAATTTATATTTATGATTGCGGTGCACTCTTATAAAGCCATTTCCCCCTTGGTAGGGAAATCTCGCAACTTCCCTCACTATTACTGGAGTTGCAATTTCCTGCGTATCTGTCCTAGTGCTCATTGAATTCTCCAGCAAATAGTTTCTGATAAATTGCACATTTTCTAGCTCTTCTTTCAATGTATCCTCGTTCCACTCCCCTCTGTCGCCGCATCAAAAATATATTAGGCTTTTCGCGTGGTCGTAAGCGCGCTACCGGCCATAAAATTCTCCAGTGTTTGAGATATCGTTAAATGTGCCGAGAAGTGTGAATGAAACTTTAGTAATGGGTAGTTTATTTTTAGATGAGCTTGGTGTTCTTTTTTTAACTCAAGGGGGATTATATAGGTCTATCATTTCAGTTGGTCGCTGTAAAATGGTCTATAAAGTCTAAAATGTACATTGTTTTGTTTTGGAATTTTAGGTTCTTGTAACAGTCAATTTAGATTCATTTTGTTACATTAGTGACGAGGTTTGTATTATTTATTGATGGACGACGGTTATTACGGGTTATAGCAACATTTTTATGTCTTTACGTTTTGGGGAGGAAAATATATTTACGGCTTGTCTTTCTCAGTACAATGTACACTTATTAGTCCGCGAAGTTTGCTGCAATATATTGCGACAAATGAACTATTTCTATAATAATTATTGCAGGCCTATAATAAGTACTTACGGACATTTATAACATGAATAAGTAAATAGTATATATAAATATATTTCATATTGTTACTAATGGAACTGCACAACATGTAGTTAAAAGGTTTTAAATGTGTGATGCGTCACTTAATGTTTCATAATTGCTAAAGAAAATATTAATACATTTGCTACTAAAACATGTTCATTATGTATGTCTATGATCTAAATAAATATATTTTAATAACCTTCACTAATACGTAAACGTAATAGGTAGTTACGTAGACACGTAATACGTAGAATTTGGAAAAAAATACTTTCCCCTTCCTTGAAATATGAAGACAATTTATTAAAACAAACAAGTAGATCTGATAAATATTTTATACAATTAATGATTACTATTGTAACTCAGAAAGAACTTAAAAATAATCACGATAGAAAGTAGTAAATAAGTTTCATTTCACGAGTGTTGCCTCGAATGTATTTCTTAGAACAACGCCACCTGCAGTGGCAGCTATATGTCCGCTTTAAATCGGTTACATCCCCTGCATTGTGATTTACTACTGCGTAATTCGATTAGGTGGCAGGTAATGTGTTGGAAGTGAGCGAGGTGCACGCCTGGCTGTGAAGGCGCACAGAGAAGGAAGCAGAGTTGAACTGGGAGGAAGGGGAGGGGAATTGATTGGGAGAAAGGAAGATAATGTGGAAGAGGCAACTGTGGGAAGGCGTGAGAAAGGTGAATTTGAGGAATTGAGTGCAAAGGGAAAATAGGAAAAGCGTTCAGGAACCGACACAATAGGAGAATACGCGAGCCAACTGAAGTAAGTTAAAGAGAAGTTGATTTTATATGAATAAAAAAGAATTAACAGATGTTAGCATTGAAGTGTGTTTAGGTAAAAAGAAGTGCTCGAAGAAAGAGATACGTTAAACGAAAGATGAAAGTTTACGAAAAGAGAGTGGAGAAGAGAGTATAGGAGTGTAAGAATACGAGAAACAAAGGGTACAGTTACCGAGAAAACGAGGTTGAAAGTATCAAATGAAAACGAAACACATGTAAATGTGATGAATGTGAAGAGAACTATGTAACTAGAGTCCAAAGATTATGGAATTTTTTGGGGACGTGCAATGAAAAGCTCGATCGATTGTTCAGGTTGTTGTCGAATACTAATCAAAACTATGCTATAAGCACGATCTGAGTTCCTATATTCGACGAAGAAGCTATCCAAGTCGAGTAAGTAGGGTCATTCTTTACAATGTGATACAATTGTATTCTGTCTTATTTTTTTATTTCTCTTAAGAAAACAAACAGCAGAAAATTGTCTAATTGTTTTATTTCATAACATGTAAAAATCAATCTTAAGTCATCAAAGTCTTTAACGTAAGACTGTAAAAACATAGTCTTAAGATTGATTTTTACTTGCTATAAAATAAAATAAGAAAAATGTTTGATGAAAGTCCAAAATCTTTAAAAGATCTGTTATTTTTTAAAAACGACATGCGTAGAAAATACAAGCGTAGTACATTTGTGGAGAGCCAGCAAAACCAAAGGGCGGAGTCTGCGAGCGTAGCGATGGAAGAGCTCATGGTAATGGCTGGTTCATACGTCATACGCCCGTGTTCATTATTCGCCGAATTCGTGAGGAATTTGTAGTAACCCCGCGAGGTTTCGGCAGATTTTGTCGGGGTTCTACCGTTTTTACTGCCTCTCATTTCATTGCTTTATCATCATTCATTCATGTATTCGTTCCTTCGTTAATCAACATCCGGTCATTAGGCGATGACTCTGCAGCTTACTTGTTAAATGGCTTCTAAACTCAAAAGAATAATGTAAATATGAATCGAGAGGAGGGTTAGTAACATGAATCCTTTTCCAATTGCGAGAACGTTGGTGAAGTCCGTTTCCCGGAATAATTAGGGTAATCCCCTGTTGTGACGGTGGGGTGCAGGCGCGGGGCTCGAGAGTTGTAACGGATCAATCCCCTCATTAAAGGGTCTCATCTACTCTCAAGCGCGGCTTGCAATCTTGGTTGTGCTTCCGCCGCTACCGCCACATTGCTGTCGGTGTGAAACAACATGTGTCTATAAAGCGGCGATGACAGATGTACAACCTGTGCAATCCAGGTTTGAAAGTCTCTGTAGTGAGTAAACGGTGCTAAAAAATTGGCAGCCCTAGTTGCCAAGATATTCTACACTGGAAGGAAGTCGCTGTGTGCACAATATTTGAAGCGATCAACGGAGGTCTTCATATAGCGACTCTATATGGAAATAAACATCAAATTACAAATCAATTATACTTTTATTCATACTTCTATTTTTATTCTATAGTATAAGAGTGAAGATAGGCATTCCGTACCTCAAAACGTAATTGAATTGCACTTCTCTCATCTTAATCACATACTGTTCTCTTTTTTTGTCCATACATAAATAAAATAGATCGCCTTGACTCTCATTATTGAGGCCTTCTTCAGGGCATAATGTCAGAGAATGACGTCTCTTTGGCAGAACGGTCGTAACACGGAGTCTCTTCCAAGGAGCGTGTGGTTGTGACCTGCACCCGAAGCTAAAGGAAGCTTCTCTCACTGGCGGGAATGTGGGTGGATCGTCTGTTCAGAAGCATTAGGGTAATCTCGTATTGTGACGGCGAGCTTCTGCGCGCCAGCTCGCCGCTCCGGAAAGAACGATGGCTCAATTCACTGTTATTGAGGGCGCGAGATTTAGTTCCTTGCCACGCAGTGGAAGAAACACGATATGTTCACGATAAACGAAGGTGACAAACGAGTCGAACAGATAGCTTTCTTGCATCTGGTATGAACGCGCTGCAGAGCATATTAAAATGCGATTTTTTGCGATTAAAATGCGAAATTTATTTGCGATTTCAGAATGATAATTAGACAGTATTAACCAATGGAGAAACATGACGGGAAATCAAAGAGTTTCGCAGTCATGTGTATATATTTATGCTGAGAATGAGATGCCGTAAGGCACCTTGTCAGAAAGATCAATATTTCGGCCCGTATTAGCGGTCTTATTACAGAACAATTTTCAGTCTTAGTACCGACTGAGGTGGCTCAGGGCATCAATTGATATCACCGCAGTTCCTCTGATCGGGAGGTCACGGGATTCGAGTCCTGTCGGTGGTAAGATTTTTGACACAACTTCGATAGCTAGGTTGAATCCTGTTGCTGTCTGGAGGTGAATTCTAGCGGCCGGCTGTTTTGATCGGTAATTTTCCGTCGTTTCTCCGATCAACACGAGGGAATGCCTGAGCAGTACCCCAACGGACCGCGCGAGATTTTTCCTTCCTCTTCCTAGTTTTATCATCTCCCTTACTTACACACACACACACACACACACACACGCGCGTGTATAATACACTACCATACATATCGGGAGAGAGTTTCGAGCTCGGTCCGCCTGGAGCGGTGTTCTGCTGTTGGGAGACACCTAGTTGGAGAAAACTCCGCGAGCTGACGTATAGGACAACATCGAATCCCGCCCTACAGCGGGGGAAGATCAGCGCCACCTCCCCCGATAAAACATGCTCCACTTACTGGAATAATGTCCTAAGGAGTTTGCGCGTCCAGAAATACCAATGAACCAACCAACCATTCAATCAATCAGTCCTCATTCCCTTAGGCACCTCTCATGGCCGAATGTAGGGAAATGGCGTTTCTCTGACAGCAAAGTCCAACCAAAGCGTTTCAGCCGAGGAGAATGTAGGTGCAGCGCCATCCAGAGCCAGGTCCAGGCGAAATGGACCCTCCCTCGCTTGCGCGAACGTCGGTCCGGAGCCGGAGGCGTTAGGGTAATTCCGTGTTGTGACGGCGGGGCGCGCGGCGCGGTGCTCCGGGAAGAGTGATGGCCCAGTTCGCCATCGTTAAGGGTGCGGCCGGCCACCGGGCAGTTGCAGCCGAATTATAATCCAATTAGAGGGCGCGCCGTGATTCATTCTGGGCGCGGGCGCTCTACATGCGGCGGAATGGGCGGGGCTGACCTTCCGCTAGCAACAGGATGCGAGCAACAGGATGCAGGTCAAATGCTCTCCTTTATGAGCACGCACGCTCTTCTGTTGTGGACAACTTTCTCATCGTGTGACGTGCAATTGATATGCAAGGGACTAGTACGGAGTGGACAGTAAACGTGTGTCTATGTTGGAAACGCGTTGACTGAATTGTTGGCCATGATTTGGATAATTTTACTTTTATTCGATTAATTGAAATAATTAACATTTTTGGAAAATCGCATTGATTGTTCCCAACTCAAACAATGTCAAATTTATAGCACAACATTTGTAAAATTGACCTTGGGAAAATAGTAAAACCGTCGTAAAATGAGAGCGTAGGCTTCCGGGGCCGGATTTACTTGGCTGTCCGGGAGACGCCGCGTCCACGGCGAAGGTGCCGACGTTTATGGTCGCTATTCTGCGACCTTCCTCATTACGCCCTGAGGAAGGTCGCAGAATGGCGACCGAAACGTCAGCACCTTCGCCATGGACGCGGCGTCACCCGGACAGCCAAGTAAATACAGTCGTAAAATGTTTGACATACCAAATAAAATATTATCTGAAAAACTAAGTAAACATATCTAAGTAAATTTTGAATTGATATTTTCTGATGAATATAATACTTAATATTGCATCCAAGTAACATTACGGAGTCGGCCCTGGATCATTTGACTGTACCAGCTACTATGAAACAAGCATCACGAAACTAATGAATGCGAAACATGCGAAACGAGAAATCTCTTTGGGACAGGCTTACTGCGTAATTCTTGACGATAATGATGTATTATTCAATTTTTACAGATTACTAGCTGTATTAGATTGAAATATTCCAATATCGCAATACCGGGTAGCTGTGTCCAAATTATAAACCAATTAGAGGCTCGCAGTGATTTATTCTAGGTGCAGGCAAATGCGATGGTGAGAGCGGGGCGGTCTACAGGTGGCAGCGAAGAGGAATATTCTGCCAAACAAATATTCTACATTATGACTACGAAGTGCTTTCTTATATGGTGCCAGACGTACAAACTTGTGACCGGCGGTAAGGAATCACCCGATATAAGATTAATATAAAGGAGACAACGAATACGATTCTCGATTGAGTCACTGTGTTTATATACGAGAGCCTGGTTTCTTACAAATTTACAATTTATTTTTGATGTTTTTAAAAAATATAATCATCAGCTATATATTTATTTATAATGTAATTTACTCTTTAGATAAATATTAAGAAAGGTTCTCAAAGCGACATGTTTTAAAGATGCTAATGCACGGCTTATAATGAATGTAAATGAACGAGCAGTTATTTTTATTGCTTCATTAAAGTATGAGATTATCTACCAACTGACTATTAACTGGTATTTTCATTGTCACAAAGGACGAATAACTAATGCTAAAACTACTAAAAGCAACATTAACTTCGATTTTTTGGAAACCAAATGAAATAATTATTTGATAATGTAACTCCTTTTAATCAAAAATTTATTGGTAAGGCTAGAATTAAATTGACAATTACTTTTCAGAGAACATATGCCTGGGTCGTGTAATGACTATATATGCCACTGCAGGTACAATATACGAAAAGTTAATATCTTAAGTAAGTAGTTTTAAAACGTGGATTAATGGATGAGGGAAATCCATAGGTTTTGTCTCAAATTTCCCACCTTCTGGTCAGTAGTGTAATATAATATCCTAACTGGGATTCGGAGGGTTAGCTACTAATATTGGCTGTTCACTGATCGTGCCGTTTAAAAAAACTTATATGTCATTACTAAATCTATCTTTTGTTTACAAAGAAATTAACATACATAATAACAATTACATTTCAAATGGATTTTAGAAACATTATTGTTCTGAACGTTTGACGTTTCAAATTATAATCAACGTTATCAATATGACGAATCAATGCAAATCAATGGACATATAATATTTGTTTTTCACGTGGGAAGACGTGTTGAGGGAAAACATATTTTAGATGTGAATTATGAAATAAATATGTAATTCCGTATTAAACAGAAAAACGAGATAAGTATGTTTTCATTGGCCATCAGTGAGATATTTTAAGGTAGTTGTGCTGATGCATCTAGGCGATGTGCAACGTTTACTACGATGGAGCATTGAAGCAATGAGTGCAGTTGCAGTGTTCGATTAGATTGTAACAGATGTTAGGAGAGGTTAGAGCGAACGAGATCCATGTTTACTTCACATACATTTACATTACACATATTTACAATACAGTATGGCCTGTTTTGTTTCAGTTTGAGTCGATGAAGTAATCGAACTGACCAATGGCGGCTCGTAAACGTTTTACAAGAAGGAAAGACAAGGAAATCAATTGTTCAAACTACTTTAAATGAAACATTCAATAAATTAGATCACTTATGTCGACTTGCGAAGGTATAAGAGGGAAAATCTAGGCTTGTTTCCCTCTTGTCACGGCCAGCACATGTGGAGATTACTTTCGCCTTGTGTCACGCCAGCTGTTTTGACTGCTGACTTCCGTATATGTCTTGGCCATCGCCCTCGTTTCTTGAAGAGTTGATCCATTTGAAAGCGACGCCTGTAAATGGCATTTCAAGAGAGGAGGTACTTCCTGAGATTGCGCCATATAAACATACAGACTCATTATAAAACTATTCCATTTCTTGACACACGAGCGCTCAGGGATATGAGCAATTAACATACGAGTTTGTCTTGGAGGAGGAAAGGCTGACATTTCCATCTCAAAGCGATTTTCAGGGTTTTTGCGACACACAAAACTATTCCAAAGTAAATTTTCTCATAGCTTAAAAAATACAATTTTTTCGTTAAACGTCAAATCAAATATTTTATTTGGTAACTAGCATAAGTACCCCGCGTGGCCAGGGTATTTATAACAGTTTATTAGTCGGAAAGAGGTAAGAGGTTTCAAATCTATTCCCGCCCTGCCGTGGAACCTACTGGTTCCCCCTATTCTATTCTATTCTATTGCATCCCCGCTCCGTCTTGCCCAACCTCTCTCTGCCTTGCTCCCTCTTGGAAATACACTGTCTTCCTCACTGACTTTCTCACTAAAAATGTTTATATTTTTTAAAGTTGTGTTCCCGCCTAGATATTTCACTCACTTTATAATTAAAAATAATGTAAAAGATCTAACTTCAAGAAATAAAATACATGTACCTCTCATAATCTTTTATAGAATTTTATATATTATTCACATACTTTAAATCAGTTATCACATTGTAAACTTATTCTTTTTCATTTTTTATCATCAAGCGTATATATAAAAAAGTTCGAAACTGATCTTTGACCCCACACCGAAGCAATGATAATATAAATATGAATAAAGTGCTTTTAATTGAATTCAATTTCGCGTTTTAGGACCCTTGTTAAATAGTGACTGACGGAAAGGTGCTTAACCACTTAGATAATTAAATCTCCAAAAATACGAGATCACACAGTGGATCCCGGCTTGTTCAAAATATTTCTGTTGACTAAAAGCTCTTTTGCTCTATTTTTAACAACTTTGGGAAGGGTTTGTTAGGCACTGTAATAAAACATTTCCCTACAACGTTTGTAGGGAACATCTGTCACAGTTTCAGCCTAACACGTAAATCATACATCATAAGTTTCATTTTATTTCACCCCGACCCATCCCGACATACTCCGTTCCACCCCGTCCCACACGCAAATATGCAATATCCATACTGAATGTACTACAACCAAAGCAATAACTATTTCAGGTAGAACACTTGTCTCCATTCATACCTTTTTACGACAATATGAAACATTCATCAGCAAAATAAGGTTTTCCAAACATTTCATTTATGAATAAGTATACTTATCTCTTGTACACTTTATACATTAACGGCTAGATGCTATTAAAATTCATATCCAAGTTACTTTTATAAATAGTATGAAAAAATTGTTAATTATTCTTAAATATAAACATTTTGCTTCTCAGCTATTCTACAGATATACGCAATATTGTGAATTGATGAACTCAATTGTAGTCCTCAGTCGTCATCCTCTGATGGCGCGCAGCCAAACTATTGCACATTGATGCACTCTTGAATCTGTGATGCAATGCCAGGCGAAAAAGTGTAGAAAATTAATTATTTTGTGAGTATATTAAGGTTCATGGTTCTTGGTTTATAGCCTATACTCGCACATGTTCTCTTTAAAGATATAATATTGAAAAACCGATTTAATTACGAATTTTCTTCAAAATTATATACGTAGGAAAATGTCGAAACATTTTTAATGTTTTCAATTTTCGTAAATTTAGAGAATTCAATGACAATTGAATTGTGCAGTTTTTAATAGCGTACTTTGCTCTTAGAAAAAAATGGCTATGTATAAGAAGATTTTGATGTTGTGGAGGCCTCAAGATATATTATCCATCTTTTCGGTATTAACAATTCACAAAACGAGTTTTTCTGTCAAAAAGTTACCGTCAATTGCTGCAGGATTTCGAACATTCTCTATATCACGTAAACAGAGTACGGGAAAGTAAAATACAATTCACGAGGTCTGTCCTCCCTTCCCCTCCCTGAAAAATTGCTACTAAGAAAGATGATGAGCAGAGCGAGGGAGCGACGAATGTGTCACAAATGAGTCTAAAATTCTAGACTTTAGAGGGTACAATTAAACGCAGCTTCACAATTATGGAATATGTCTATTATTTAGTATGAGTTATAGCTAGTTAAGTAAAGGGTTTTATGAAGCAATTATTTGGATGTGGCAAACAGTGCGAGTTGCTGATAATGCAGTCGTAATCAATATAGGCAATAATCAGCCAAGTTTGTAGCTTACGACAAAAATTAAATACTCATTCGAAAATGTGGAATAATATAATGTGCTTTTAATTAAGCAAGGTCTAAATGTGATGCAATCGCTAAATTATATTCAGTGTAAAGGGACATGTGCGCAATTCTTATTTTAATGAAAATTAGATTTGTGTTTTTATGTTCAGTTTGTATTACAAAGATTTTAAGTCTTCAGCTAAGATAATAAATTTGTAAAAAAAATACAAAATACTGTTTTCACGTTTAAATGAAATGAATTAGTTTAAATTGCTATAAATAATTCATAATTGTCACATTTGTCACCAGTTTCATATATCTCAGTAGTATTATTTGAACGATGGCGTCGGAAAACGTAGGATTATTACGTTAAATTTATGTCAAACCGGAATAAATTTTAATATCCTGAGAATTATAGTTATTATAAAAATAAGAAAGACGATAAATGAGAAACTCAGTGACGAGGATGTAACGATTTGGCAAAAAGTTGTAGTTGAGAAAATATATTTCAGAAAGTAGCCAAAGAGGTTGAATTCCGACAATTAATGAAATTCATTATTTGTGAGTATAAACATTATAATGATTAATGTTCGAATAATATAATTAAAGAGAACTTGTAGCTTAAGAAGCATTAACATTTTTTCACTAAGTGGAAA
The DNA here is from genome assembly GCA_038098605.1 of Gryllus longicercus. Classification (NCBI taxonomy): domain Eukaryota; kingdom Metazoa; phylum Arthropoda; class Insecta; order Orthoptera; family Gryllidae; genus Gryllus; species Gryllus longicercus. The sequence goes on along the minus strand of JAZDUA010000019.1, from coordinate 4,702,961 downwards.
AATCTTATACCCTCTCTGGTATATATAGCATAGAGAAATCGATGTAGGTTGTATAGTTGGAAGTTTTTGTTGATCTTTCATTTTATTGGAACCTAATTCGATTTATTTCTTGTTTCTACAGTAACCTTACTTTCGGTACCTAGAAATAGCAATTGATTTTCCAATAATAGAACTCGTGGAGAAATAAATTTCCACAGAATTTATACGTCTTCATAATTTCTCGAGACGTTAGCGCGTGAACTGTGAGCGAGCGAGCTGGCGAGACATCCCCCAACTTTCAATAGCTGTGCGCCGTCGGTTTATATTCACCTCGCTCCCTCGGAGGCAGACGAACTCAAACTCATCTACGTTCCGGGCCGTCCGCGGCGTGCGTGACTTGGGAGAGGCGTATCGGCCTGAACAGAAGCCAGCGGCCCTCAGCGCGGCTTCTCGCGCCTTGCCACCCTCTTTCTCTTTGCTCCGGTCCCATACCACTGCGCCCGCCCATCGTCGCCGTCCCCTCCCTCGAAACGCCCCGCCCACCCCTTCCCGCCATCCCCATCCCGCTTCTCCCCGACCTGGACCGCTCCTCACTGATCCGTCTCGTGCTCCGCCTCTGCACCACCTTTCCCCGCCCCCGCCTCCGCCCCTGCATCACCTCTTCCCGCATCCGCCTTCACTCCACTACCACCCCTCTTCGCCCATCCTCCGCTCTTCTCGCCCCCCTTCCGCCTCCTCGGCCCCCCTCCGCCTCCGCCCCCCTCCGATCCGTCTCTTTCACCTCCTCGGCCCCTCTACGCCTCCTCCGCCCCCTCCGCCGCTTCCGCCCAATTCCGTCCCCTTCCACCTCCTTCGCTTCCCTCCACCCCCTCCGCCCCCTTCCGCCCCTCCGACCCTACCGCCCTCTCCACCCCCTCCGCCCCCCTCCACCACGACTCCTTCCGTGCCACCACACCTCCAGCTCGCCGTCGCCTCACTCCTGTTCTCACTCATGCCCTCTCTTCATCCTGCCTCATCGTCTCCATTCCAATCCTGCCACATACTCACTCCGTTTCCGGCTGCGCTCCTCCCCTCTCCGCGCCCCTCATTCCCCTCCCCTCCCTCGCCGCTCGCTCGGCGCTACCGACCAGCGATTTTACGAGCAATTTCTCGCTCGGGCGGCCTGGCGCCTCAGGCGGCGGGCGCGGGGGAGGGGGAGGTGCAGAAGCGGCGGAGGCAGAGACATTGGGCGCGAGGAAACGGAGGGACGGGGCTATGAGTAGCTGCGAGGCTGTTGCGAACTGTGGTGATAATAATGATTAGGATGAGACAACAAAGGAAAGTAGGTAACTGATACCTTCAGTTGTTTGTTTGATGCTGATTATTGGATAAGGGGGTGGTGTCGAGAAAATAATATTATGTCTGCTCACCGACGAGAAGAAAGACGTTTTGAATGGAAAGAAGAGAGTTATGAAGGAAGGCGCGAGTAGAATGGCTTTTGGTTTAATGTTTTTGAATTGGATCATTATAACCAATATGGCCACACGACCGTTTGAGAAGTAAAGGGAGGCTCGAAGGAATGGTTACGTGGAGAGAAGTGGAAAAAAGAGGTGGATCAAAAGACAAAGCTGGAGGCACAATTGCCGAGAGGCCGACCCCGGAAGCCCGCAGCGAGTGCAGAGATGCCGTCGCCGCCGAGAGAAAGGAGCTACGTTGTTCAGTTGGCGGCCGAGTCGGCGTCTGTATGGAGGGCGGTGGCGGCGGTGGCGGCGGCGGCGGCGGCGGCGGCGGCGGCGGCGGCGATAGCGGCGGCGGCAGGGGTGGCGATGGTGGCGGTGGCGGCGGCGGCAGGGGTGGCGGTGGTGGCGGTGGCGGCGGCGGCGGCGGCAGCGGCGGGGGTGGCGGCAGCGGCGGGGGTGGCGGTGGCGGCTGGGGTGGCGGTGGCGGCGGCGGGGGCAGCGGGGGTGGCGGTGGCGGCGGCGGTGGGCGGCGGGGAGTGGGAGATGCAGAGCGCGGGCGAGAGGGGCGACAACGGCCGAACGCACGGCGCACCGCGCGCCGCTGTGTGCCATCCCGGGGGCTCCGAAACGACGAGCGATACAATGCTCAATCACCCAGGGAGCGGACGCGACGAAGATGGCAGTCGTGTAGATAACGTTAAGAGGAGCGTATGCGGAGGGAAAAGGAGGATGTGAGAAGCGCAAAGAGCGAACAGCAGCTGCGGGCAGACGCTGTGAGCGGGCGGCAAGGTGATGCAGCAGGGGTTTCACTGCCGTCCATGAGAGAGAGAGAGACAGAGCTGAAATTCATATTTCGCAGAGGGGGTGGGCGCGCTGGCGGCTGAGAATGGAATGGCGGACGCGAGGAATAGAAAGAGAAAGCATGAGATGGTATGCGAGGAAGCTCTGATGGCTGGAGGTGGAGATGGATGGTATGCGAGGATGCCGGAGGCTGAATATAAGGTAGGTCGATAAGATGGTTGTTGAGGTACCGTGTGGCCAATGAGTCTGGTTGATGGGGGAAGGGGTATGAGTAATGAGATGAAGACGAGAACGCGAAGGTGACGGTGGCTTGCCTGATAAGGCGGCGAAGGTTAGGTGGGTAAGGCAGTAATGAATGTTGTGGGTGCGGGTTAGGGGGCGCAAGGGTGGGAAGATAATGGGCGAGTCAGAGGAAAGCTGACTAAGAGACTGGTCAGCAAGAGGGAGGATGGGAAATGAGGAAAGGTAGTGGGAGGAGGGGCAGGAGGGTGGAGTGGACTGGTTGGCAAGAAGTGAATGGGGTTGAATGATTTTCGAAAGAATTTAATCACTGGGAGAGTGAAAACTAGAAGGCGTGGATAGACAGGTGGGGTGAGTGAAAAACGAAGAGGTTCAGTTGCTAAAACAAAGATAAATTGTCAATGAAGAAATATGATCGCCGGTAGAAAGTGGACTGAAAAGTAAGAAGGGCGAACAGGATGGAGAGAGAATATTCGGAGCTGAGACTAGTAGAGCTGGGGGCTATTGTAGAGAGGAGGGGAAGATACGCGAGTTGGACAAGGTGAATATTGACTGGTTGCCGAGGAGGCCAGGGTAAGAGAACTGGTGTGGTGAGTGGTTGGCGAAGAGGTCCACGTCAGACTGGAAGAATTGAACCAGAGGAGGAGCAGGCCAGGGGAGCTGTGCCGCGGGCAGAAGCAAGGCAAACTGACAGAGAGCTGCGAGCAGCTGAACCTTGCAGGCCCGCGTATGGGGAACGTGAGGGGGAGAGATCTGAACGACGCGCGATACAATGCCGAATCGCGCTCTGTGAGTTGAGAAGCTCCGGGTCCTGCCGGGGGAGGCAACGGTGGTGCAGTGGCGCGCAGAGAACAAACGACGGCGTTTTCGGGCACAATGAGTCTGCGCTATGCGGATGTGTGACAAAGGATTTTTGTTTTCGAAATAGAAAAAAAAGTTCAAAGCGCTTGTTTCCGAGAATAGGAACGTTTGTGTGGAGAACATGTGAAAAGTTGCGAGTCGACTTTCCTTCATTTTGGCGATAGCGTTTGTAACGTGCCACATCATCTCTATATTTTGTACTTTATTGTTTCTCTTTTCTTGTGTTTCCTTTTCAGTAGATTTTCATAAATACGGAAAGTCATAGTAACTGAAGTGCGAATTATTACAAATAAATATACTTTTTGATACATAGTTGCCAAATTTACATTTTATTTTATAAAGGACACTGATAAGCTACAGGTTTGCCCATGCTCTTTTTTATTACGTTGAATATAATCTATTTTATGCAGTCATGTATTGTTTTTAACACTATCCAATATATTTCATTTTTTAAAATAATTCCTGAATTATTTGTAATTTCTTTGTCATGGAACTATTTGACATTGCTCAATAATGTGAACTACCTCAACATATATCAACAATGCAGGGGAGAAAAAATAACGATAACATTTGTTTTCCACTACATAGCTGCATGGCAAATATCATTCATAAATATTGTCTCACAATCAGCATTAATTGAGTAAACTCATTGAAATAGATCGTTCATGCAGTTTTCATGAGCTTGTCTCCCTTTTAATTTTTTGGTAAATAAATTACTTTGCAATTTTATCTGTATTTTAAGCTCACTTCTACAACTTTAATTTAGTTACCAAATATTTTGCTACAATAATATTTCTGTGTGAAGTGTACTTCTATTTTTTACTAGCTTGTATGAATTCTATTTCTAGGATTGAATTTAAAACAAAGTTTTATGTAAACATAACTCTTTAAGAGGAAAATCTGTGAAAATCAAAACTAATATCGATTACATCAACAGTTGTGTTTCTTTTTAGAAATATTTTGTTATTTATTACAATGAAGATCATTGTGACTACGAATTATAATCATATTATTTTCACTTCATGTTTGGCAGAATGTGATGTGTAAATTTAAATTTCCTGATATAAAATTCCTGACATTGTTCCAAAAATTCTCCCTAAATCAGATACTGTTTTTCTCATTTATTTTCACACCGCGAAAAAAAAATGAAAAGAAAAATTTGAAATGTTATTTCTTTGTGTGGGGATGTTCTCAGACTCTAAAATTTCCTATTAACACCGGGCGTTTTCACAGAATCTATCCCAGAGAATCGGCGATGAATCAACATCTAACCACGTGACCCCAACAAACGCCGCTCGCGGGTCTGACCACCTGAGGAGGTCTTCATTTGCCTAATGCGCGCGGCTCTATAGACCTGTGCTTCTCCGCATCCCTGCGATGCGATGCGCGACGTACTCCGTGACGTTTGGGTTCGCCTGCAAACATTTGCGTTTCGTTATCTTGCTTTCAGCCCCTTTGAAACGACGTATGATGCGGCGGTTGCTGAGGTTCGTATTTTCATATCAAAGGACGCAAAATCGTACGATGTGCTGTTTTATTCGCATTTGGATTTTTACTTGAGGGTAGACTGACTAAGGTAGCATTAATTACAAAAAAAATTTTAAAAAAGTTTTCACTGTTGGACTTCAGATACTCATGCATGATAAGCTGATTCTAATTTATTATTAAGAAAGAACGTTTCAATTTGACGGATATAATCTAAACAATTGAACTAGCTGAATGGCAATACATGGAGAATTACTGTTTAGTTTTATTTCTGTTGGGTTCCTTTTTTCGTCGTCTAGTCTGTGAATGAGAAGCAGACAGGTAAGAAATAGTGATATTAGAGGTAGTGATTAAATTGACTGTAAATGGTACAAGGTGGCGAGTTTTTGACAAAAGCTTAGTACCTACTTTTCTTGACATATGTATAAAATATAACTTATATGCGTTTGCTTTCTGATTCTGACAGTACGTAATGACGACAATCAAAAAATTATCAAAACATTGTTCAACATAACATATTAAATGTCTTATGTGCTTTTATTGTGAAGTTTACCTTTTTAAATTAAAAATAAATGAAAAACAGTGTAAAATAAAATGGGATCATAGAACAACTAATTTTAACGAGATCACAAACATATAATTTAAAATTAATTTAAACATTCACACTCTTATTTGCTCGTGCTACAGTTCCTAACTCATTGTCACTGTAAGCGAAATTCGCTCTAATTTGCATGTGCAATTGCGTGCTTGTTAGCAATGTTGTTTTGCGGTTGTTATCGTTTGTTGCATTATTAATTAGATACGCTTTAATGTTTACGTTATTAGGCAGAAATGCTAAAATACTATGGGAGAAATGCTACGACATTATTACACCTCGAGAATCACCGTAAATGTTTTAATTCCTATTGAATCATTCAACTGTAGTAGGGGGCTCAATGAAACAGCTATTACCTTGAGGGCTTTAACAACATACTCAATTTAGGTTTATTCTAGCTAAATATATTGATGGTTGGACAACAAGGTGATTGATCAAGATTTAAAAAAGTACATTATTTAAAAATATAGCATATACAGTGTTTCTTACACAGGGAAGAGTTTTCTGTAAGAGTTTTCTAAACGAATGACCGAAATTCTAATGAAAAACTCTCCATACTTCCTTTGGTTCTTTTAAACATTTTCCTAAATCCAATTCAGAGTAACCGGAGAAGAGGAAAACGTGACTTTCCAAGGTCTTGCAAATAGTTCCCAGAATGATAGTTTGCCATGAAAAGTCAAAGAAGTCACCTACCTTCCTTTGCGAAATTCAGAACTTCGCCAAGTTACGCCTCAAGAAACTCAGATAGGAACTATTCATCTCACAAACAGTACATCCGTTAGAACAAAACAAATTTCCAATAGCCAAGTCACCAAACTTTGTATTACTCAACAGAAGCAGAAAAATATCGTCGCTTTAATCAAATTAGTACCAACAACGCTTATTAACCGAACATATTTTTTCAAGAGACTTACTTTTGACACACTTGATCATATTGAGGTCGATTCATCATTAAAATAACGACTCCTTCACAACAGGATCTTCGAAACTTGAGGCGTACTGCTAGAAACCACTTGTACTGTTAGTTAAAAATATATTATTAGTATGTAGTAGGATGAAATAGACTATGCAAAAACGGCCGAGCGGACATTAATGAGTTGCTGAATACTTGCTCATCAGAGGTCGAGGAGGCCCCCGTTTAAAAATACATGAGCACCCGTTTAAAAATAGATTTTCATCTGAGACTGTCTGTACAAGACCTCTTCTTACGAGAGTTCTTCAAGACTATCTTCATGTTAAAGTCAACCAAGAAAGTGTATCATTAAGAACATCCAGAACCAATAGATTTCTTTATGGAAGAGTAGTAGGTGGAGTCGTGTTCTAAGACGATAGTGTTGATCCAAATGGGTATTCTTTATTATGATGTAAGTGCGTCCGCCTTGTGGCTATATCTAAAGCGGATGTGTGATTTGAAGGCTAATTGATTACGAAACGACTATGTGATAAGAATGATAATGGAGTCATGATGGAATAAGAGGCAAAAGAAACGGGAGCGCGCGCAAAAGGCAAAAGAAACGCGAGCGTGTCGCGAGCGCAATTTGCCAACTACAAATCCCGCTGGGATCAGTCGAGAATTTAACTCCGAAAAGCGACTGATCCGGCTACTACATCTCGATCAGAATGCATACAACGGTATATACTCGTATTCACACAACGGTACCGTTGTGCGCATTCGGACAGCTTTCGGACCGAACGTATCTTTTGTAGCGCCTGCTACTCAGCATGCGGCGACGGATTGCACAGCGGGCGCCGTGGACACTTTCAGAGTGAACACGTATGGAATGCGCCGCAATAGGCGAAGAGACGACGCCAAGCCCAAAGGTGGAGGTCCAGGGAGTAGGCGGCATTCTGTCGCCAGATGTGTCGCAGTTGCGACGTGGTCACAGCGAGTCTATAAATGCGGCTGATCCAAGCAAAAGGAACCATTGTTCTACGAGCCTGTGTCGCGAGGATGTTGTGTGAGGCCGCAAGCTTGCATGTACGGGCGCCAGGCTCATGTCGAACAGTGTGTTCGATAATTAGCAGATGATACCGGAGAGGAAATGCTCCGCCAGTAAATAGTACGGCTCACAAGTATATACAAGTATGTGAATAAACTGTGTACAACCCCAATCCATCTTGTCTGTGATTCGCGCAACTCACGACGTCACAGTTGGCCCGCAGAGGTCACTCGATTCTTTTGGCGCCCACACGGCACAAGCGAAAGTCTCGCTCCGGTAGGTGGGGGGGGGCGACCTCACAGGGCGTGTCCCTCGCCGGCAAAGAACCCCGCCCACCAGCGCCGCCGCCGCCGCCGCCGCCGCCGCCGCCGTCGCCGCCGCCGCCGCCGCCGATATCAGCGCGGGCTCGGCGCCACGCGAGGTCGCCAGCGCGGCGCGGCGGTGTGCGGAGGGACCGCGGAATAAATAAGGCGCCGTATCTGCCCGGCCGCGGTGCCGTGGCGCCCCTTTGTCTGGCGGCCGTGAATCACGGCCGCTGGCGCGCCACGCCGAAGGAGGCGGCCGCGAGGGGCGATGCGGGTGCGGCTCGTTCTGGCAGAGGTGCGCCGAGAGGGGAGCACCCGAATTGTTGCGGGCGGGACGGGGTCGTTGGTCGGAGGATGGCGAGATTAGGAGTGCGAGGGCCACTACAGTGTATCTGATTGGGAGGTCTTGGGGTTCGAGTCCCAACGACGGTAAATTTTCGACACTAGCTGGATGGTTAGGTCAAACTGAGCTGCTGCCTGAAGAATGCTAGCGGCAGGCTGCTCCCATACATAGTTTTCCGAGGTTTCACCTAGCACCGCGCGCAATTTTTCCTTCCCCGACTTTGTTCTATCCGCATCCGCAACTTACACAAAGTTACACTATCACACATGTTAGAGGATCAGTCGGAAGCTTAGAGATTATCTCGGCTCTGGCGATGCTCCGCTGGCGGGGCTATCTGCAGGGGGGCTCGCCCTCCCCCGCAATCATCTGACATCGACAACTGAATCGTGTTCCAGCGAGGGAGGAATACCTTCACCTCCATAGATATAACATTCACTACACTTCTGGAACTCATAGTCAAAGCAGTTAATGCGCTCAGAACCACGATATCATCAGTCAACAAATGCCATGAAGGACGTCTAAAAAGATGCGCAGAGAAATGGCGTAGTTGACCGTGCTTCTGTGTATTTTGTGGTCAAATAGCCTAAGCAAACGAGTAAATGAAGGTAGTTCGGTGAAGTTAGATCAGCGAAACAGTCGCCAATTTGACTAGATTCCCTTGGACATTGCCAAGTGGACAGCGAAGCTTCGGCCTTCGACCTCTGCACATAATATAAAACGTCCTTCATTAACGCCAAAGAAACATTTTCGCCGCATTTTACTCTAAAACATAGATTACACTAACATATATTATGATTTACTTGCGTCTCAAAACTACTAAAGTATTTCTACTGAAGTTAATACATGCATGCAACACGTTTTCCACCAGGAGAGGTGACTCTGGGCGTCATCTAATGTCGCTGCAATGTTTCTGACCGGGGGGAGGTCCTAGGGTTCCAGTCCCAACGGTGGCAAGATTTGCGACACTAGCTTGATAGCTCGGGTCGACTAGCCGCAAACTGAAGGAGAATTCTAGTGGCTGGCTGCACTGGTAGGTAGTTTTTCGTAGTTTCTTCGATCAATACCTGGCGAATGCCGGAGGAGTACCCTACCAAACGGGCCACGGACAACGCGCGATCTTTTCTTCTTATTCCTGGCCCTATCATTACCCTTCACTTACACACGCTTACACCAACATGCACCGTTACGTACACCACCAGCTTAGAGCTTGTCCCGATTGGGGCGGTGCCCCGGTGGGGGGAGATGCCTGGCTAGGGAAAACCCTATAGCTAATGGGTGGTCGGCGCCGGATCTAGCCATGCAGTGGGGGAACTCAACCGCTACCTCCAAAGGAAAAAATGCACCACACGAGAATAATTACCTTAGTAGTTGACGCGCCCGGAATCATTAACAATCAATCAATCTATCTATCTTTTGTTCACACGCCTTAGCTGTTTGTGCAAACATACACGCCGACAAAGCGAAGGGATGATAAGATAAAGGGGGAAGAGGATAGAAGAAGATAATCCGTTTTATGAAAATTAATACTGAATGATCAGAAACCTTCAAAGTGGACGTGGTTCTTGTGGAACGAATATGTCAGATTAAATCGAGAATTTGAAGAAATGTAAAAGCGATTTTTTAGAAGAGAGAATACTTTTATTGAAATTACTCGTGTCGTGTCTTGATGATGGCAGCAGCCTTTAGTTGTATAAATAAACCTTGGCTACATTCTGCACACATGGTAACGTTAGACACTTGCTAACTTCATTTCGCAAAAGCATCGTATCGATCCTTTATACAGTGATTAAGTGAATTTTTTACTGTATATTACTTTTTCGTCATTTGTAAACATGTATATTATTGTGAGCATATTGGTCATACTAAGTTAATAAGCTTATTATGTATACTGTTGCTCATGACAACTTACGCTCAAATGAAACTTTATTAGTATTTGTTTTGGGTGACATTCATTTGGTAACAGCAACTGTGTAGTAAGCAAACAACCTGTTACAACATTGCATGTATTGGAATAATATTTATATTCAAAATATCAGCTATGCTTATTCAGTACAAAATAACGAGCGTTTATCTTCTATTTTGACCGCGTCGGAATTTAGTGAAAACATAAATTGCAGCTCCCCAGCAACTGCCGTTTGCGATGGTAATTGAAGTACTAAAGGACCAACATCCGTTTACTTGTGGCCGGGTATTGCGATAATTTTTTTAAAAAAAATCCTTATTATAAAACGAGAAATCTAATTCCGAGATACTTGAGTTGACATAAAAAAGCCACACCCTACTCTCAGAGGCAACTTTATTCTCTTTCCAACGAATACTATAATTTATTTCATTACTTGCCCTCATTTAAACGATAAAACTTATTAGAGTCAATTTTACTCAGTCTTTCCGTGTTATAACACAAGGAGAAACATTTTAAGAAATATGACAGAAGTTACTTGTTCTGATGCGTGTTGTAAGGCGGGTAACTGTAATATATTTTCATGATGTGTATACTGAGATATTTTTCACAGTATATTTTCATGATGTCATTATTGTTCATTTTCGTCCTCACACTGCTGCTTAGAAATCCCTTTTGTCATTGTTTTTAGAATATCTGGATCGGGATAGAAAAGAGAGAACTGAGTGACCAAGTCGAAATGACGCACACAGGCCCTGGGAAGAATCAGAAATTTTGGCACAATTCGCAATTTTGGCACAATGTTGAATACAAGATACATGATAACAAGAACTCGGACCTTGGGTCCAAAATACACTATGACACGTTCTCTGATAAGTTACAATAGCAGATATCCAAGATTTTACTATAAAACTTAGATGTCAATCGCAAATTGGGGTGAAGTATTAGATCAGGCACACAGATCACAGATGTATTATCGTGTGAAATTTGATTTTTAGAAATAACGAACGAATGAACTTGTCGGAAGGCATATTTAGTCAGTATTTGAGCCAGTATTTGAGAATTAGCAGTAAGTAATAGAGTAGGTGCTATTTTATCATAAAAAACCTTTTCTGCTTTCATGTAGCAATTATTCTTCTTTGATAGATGCCTCTCTAAGAATAATTACTCTTTCTGGATTATATTTTATGCATTTGTTTACTTCTTACACCTAGAAAAATATTCGAGAATTTCTCTACAAAAATAAGTGCAAAACATTTCATACGTTTCTATATTGCATTGTACACATTCTTTGTAATGCGAAGCCGAGGCTTTTTGAAAGAATATTTTTGCATCGCAAAAAGGGAAAGCGGCCTGAGAAGCATCTGATATCAGACGCATGGTCTGTTGCTCCACAGACGGCTCGCCAGCCCTTTATATCGCGAATCCCCCCTTAGAGAGACGGGCATTCTGTTTCCTGACGCGAGGTCAGTCGCTAGCCAACGCCGCTGCATCCTTTACCACCAACCCGATGCCGCTGACCCTCTCACCCCCAGCCACCCCCTGCCCCCGCTCCCGCCGCACCCACGTCGTTCCTACACTTACCCTCCATCTCATCTTGGTGTCCGCCTCCGCAACCTTCCATGCCTCTCCCGCGACCAACCCACTACTATCTTCCTGCTTCTGAAGCTCGCACGTCCGGCATCCACACTACTGCTGCCACAATGCTACTCCTGGCGTCACTTGCAACCTCCCCTACCGCAAGTGCGATTGCCATCTCCGCTATTATATTCTCTGTCACAGCCCCTTACTACCATCATCCCCGCTCCCGATCCGGCCCTTGCCGTCATCGTCATCGTCGTCGCCGCCGCCGTCGTCACCGTCGTCGCCGCCGCCGTCGTCACCGTCGTCGCCGCCGCTGCCGTCGCCGTCATCACCGTCGCCGGCGTCATCGTCGTCGTCACCATCGTCGTCACCGACGTCGTCGTCACCGACGTCGTCGTCATCGTCGTCGTCGTCGTCACCGTCGTCATCATCATCACTAACATTTCCATTTCCACTGTTATGACCATTACCACCGCTCCTGCTTCCGCCACCTCAGCGCCTGGCGCAGCAGCTGTTCCCCTCGGATCCGTTCTTCTCTCGGCTCAACTCCCCCCCCCCCCCCCGCTTCTATCCCTCGCGCGCTCAGATTCCTTTGAGCGGTCGGCCGGCTGAGGAGGCGCTCTCGCGGCAAACATGACCACGCGTGATGCGCATTGATTTTCACGCTCCAACAACCACTGCCTGCCTCTCCCCCGCCCGTCCGCCGCCCGCCCCCCGCCCGCCCCCGCCCCCGCATCCGGCGCCGACCGGCGAACGCCACCAGCCGCAGTGCCGCCGCCGCCGCCACCGCCACCACCGCCGACGCCGCCACCACCAACGTCACCACTACTGCTGCCGCCGCTGCCCACCCCTCGCTCGCACCCGCGCTGCTCGCGAGATAAAAGTGGGGGAGGCGGTCGGCCAAAGGCCGGGGGAGAGGGCTAAAAAAGTGAGTAGTAGCGAGAAAAAGGAAGCAGAGAATGTGATGTGATATTCTGGGAAGGTGAAGTTCTTTATTATGATTAGGTTAGCAGTTGTTTTTTCAGCCAATTTGGAGAACCTGTTCAATTTACGAAGAACACAGGCAACTCTTGACTTATATACAGAAGTTTTATGTATTATTTCGGAAATAACGACAAACTACCTATTAAAAGTAAATTAAGTTAAATACAGAATCCCCGAGTTCTCTGGAACAATATATTATAACATTACTGTTAGGAGAAATTATTGAGAGCTGCCTAATAATTCTGCTAATATATATATATATATATATATATATATATATATATATATATATATATATATATATATATATATATATATTCGTGTATATTAAATTCTAAAAGTTATATAAAAACATTCGGGGACATTCCAAGGTCAGATTGTTTCGACTGTGGGTTTGTTTTTTAATGATGATGGAACAAAGGTAAAACTGGAGGGAGAAATGGGAAAACCTCCAGAAAATGTGGATTTTGAACTTCATTATGAGGTGGAAGAGGAGCGGTCGTACTCGTGCATCACGGGTCGCCCTTTAGAGGGTTGCAGACACATGTTGATACAGTACCTCTTCACCCATGCGTGATAAAATTTTTGACTACTCTAGTGACCTCTCCAACGCAGTGGGCGTTCCCAGCGGAAGTGCAGCGTCGCCCGTCTTCTCTTTCCTGTACACGAAAGGATAATAAGCAGGGCTCGGTTTCTGATGACCTAAAATTCTTTGAAGATGACCAATAAAATGACTTAAAAATAAGAGAAAAATGACATGTAAAAAGACAAAAATAGGAAAATGAAATCATTCATACTAAAAAATGTTTGTATGAAAACGTATTTCACGAATTTTAGAATTTTCAATAAAATGTATTTATATAAAATTGTATTTAATATAAAGTCTTTATTTTTGAGGAAATGTACTCCTTAGCTTTGAAATTCAAAGAAAAGTTACTTTTGAAAGGTCGAGGAAGTTACTGAAGATCGGTGTATTTTTGAGAGTTCGCAAAACGGGGTCAACTGCAGTAGTGAATCTCCTCATGAACTGATGATACAATAAAAACTTTTAGTGTGTCATTGTAAATACATTCGTAAAAACATTTACTAACAAAAAACATGAAAAAGAAACAAAATGCATAAAAATGAAAAAAAGTGACGTATATGTTCAACAAAATGCACTAAATATTGATAAAATGGCAAAAATGACAAAAATGACCCAATAACTATGCATTTTACTACTTACTTTATATGTCGTGATTAATATTCATTTACAAGTTAGCTACATCTAGAATGTACCAACGAAAAGATAATATGTTATCAGAATGAACCCCTGGTAATAAGGCGCAGGAACTATTTCAAACTTACGGCACTTTCCATTATCTGCATAGTTTTGTTAGCAGCGTGGTTCTGTCAGCGTAAGACATAGAGATCTACATTCACTGTGCCTTTATTGGCCAGTTCGCCCTTCTTTGTTTAGTGCCCCAAGAGAGATGGCTCAGGCAGCATCAACTGATGTCACTGCAGACACTCTGACCGGGAGGTCCGAGGTTCGAGACCCGACGGTGGCAGAATTTTCGACACTAGCTTGTCCGCTACGTCGAATTCAGTCGCTGTTCGGAGGAGAAGTCTAGCGGTCGGCTGCTGTGATCGGTAGTTTTCCATTGTTTCTCCCTAGTACCCTAACAAACGGGCCACGGACCGCGCGCGATCTTTCCTACCTCTTTCTTGTCCGTCCCATTACACACACACACACACACACATACACACTAATACGCACTACACTAGCACACATGCTGGAAGACGGATAGGGAGCTTAGAGCTTGTCCCGGCTGGAACAGTGCTACGCTGGAGGGAGATACCTGGCTGAGGAAAACCCCCGCTAGCTGACGGTAGGTCGGTGCCGGATCTCGCCGTCCAGCGAGGCGAAACCACCGCCACCAGCAGCAGCAGCAGCAGCAGCAGCAGCAGAGCAAAACATGCACTATACTTACGGGACTAATAACCCTGTTAGTTGCTCGAAATCATTAACAATCAACCGAAATCCCGCGCTCGTCCGTCCGTGCAAACCGGTTGCGAGCTCCCGGTCGCCGGTGACCGAGCGCTCGGTCGGCCGCCAGAAAATGGCGGACACCGTCTCTCGAACCGCGGATCCGGCGAACTGCGCATCGCAAGACTTGGCTGCCACTTCGGAGTAACTATACGATGCAGCATACAGAAGGATGTAAGTGCTGAATTTGTAATAAAAGTTAGAGAATAGCAAGTTCAATTTTACAAAATCGCAAAGTTTATTTCTGCATATTTGATAAATTCATATCTATCCCTAGCTGATTTCGTGATCTTGACATTGCTGCTGCTGAATATATGCATTTCCTTTTATGAATATAACGTGAAAATAATTTGTTCAGGGCGTAACGTTTTTTAAAATTCTACAAGGTTCCTGCAAAATTCAGGAAGGAAGGCGGTAAGACGGATGAGAGAGCTGATCGATCAAGTGGGATATACGTGTAGATACCACGAATTAGCAAATGGGGGTCCTGTAAGATTAAATGGCGGAATTCCTGTGTGTTTGTGTGTATGTGTGTGTGAAAGGGGGATTACAGATGATGAAATGGAGTTGAAGTGCGACGATGGGATTATCGGGAAAAGTTGCAGCTTAGCGAGAAAAAAGTTTCGTGACGCAGCGCAAACGAGAGGTGTAGGTACAGAAACAAAGTAGTGCTGTAGCTATCGGCGGAGGGGGACGGGATAGAGGAGGGCCTCCGGGGGATGAGAGGGGGATGGCAGCTGAGTAGTCCCTTTGAGGGGCGGCCGAGACGAGCCCGAAACTGAGGGACAACAGGGTGCGCACGTAAACGATGGCTCGCTCGATTAGTCAAGGGAATCGGCCGGCTGTGCGACCTGTCGGAGGCTCCTAGGCTCGGGCAGAGCCCTGGCGGTTCTGAGCCCTGTTCATCCCGGTTTATGTCAGTGGCGGCCGCTGGGTTGCGAATTAGAAGGGGCCGTCCGAACTATCCTGTTCATTTTACCTCTTCAAAAATATTTCTTGGACGAGAAAAACTATGGCATATAGAGAACAACCGATTTGCACGTACCGGAATTTTAATCCTCTTCAGACAACTTTGATGTTGATAACAGAAGATTCAATTGTGCTCACGCGAAAATAAGAGATTTTAAAAAAAAATATTTCCAAACAGGGTACTTGAGTTTTTATTTCTTGGCATGTGAGGGCCTTTCTTCACGACGGATTATCAAAGATGCATTTTGCATCTTTCTCGGTCGTGCCGCTAGATGTCGCATGATCGCCAGCACTGCTCGATACGGTTGCGATCATGCAACATCTAGCGGCACATCCGAGAAAGACGCGAAATGCCGTGAGATTTTCATAGTGCAGACGGGCCCTCACGCACCAAGAAATAAAAACCAAAGTATAATTTTTGAAATCAGATGAATTCTTAACTTCAATATTGTTAGCTTAACCGCTGACTCCGCGGGGAAAAACACAATAGGATTTCACTTCTCTCACCCAACTTCCAGTACCCTCACTCTTCATTGCCTCGCATGTACCAGCTACGGACGGACTCCTGATAGTTCACGAAGTTATACATTCCAAAACATTTATCTTTCTCATAATCGGGCACTGAAAACTAAATTTGTTCTCACAAATTGCGCAGATGGTATGCACTCATCAAGTCAATTTATTGCACGTTTAATACTTTCTGCAACATTTCTCGAGGTAGATTTTTCTGGGTCGGGCGTCGCCCTAGAACGCTTAAGGACCGTCACTGCTTTATATAAGCAAAACTATCATTTTTTTACTTACATCATTGTATTTTGTATTTGTTTTCTTTTTTCATTTCATCTACTTTCATTATACGCCTTCACATTTAATTTCTTGGTTCGCCTATCTTCACTCTTCCTTCTTCGTTCTTCTTAGCCTTACCTAATTCTTTTTTGTTTTGTTTTTTACTTTCGTTCTTTTTTATTTATTAATCTTCTTGTTACTTCTAGCTCTTCTTTTTCTTTCGTTACGGTTTAGGCCCAGAACCTTTTTCAATTTCCAGCCATTTTCTTCTCAATCTCCCAGAATTTCTTCTTTATTTTGTTTTAAAGAAGAAGGCAATCTAATTCAGTAGAGTATTTGATTTTGTAACAATTTATTTGAATATTTAATATTTTAATAATACATTATGTAGAGAAAACATAATTTTGATTTCAGGTTTGAGTCGTGATGGCTACCGTCAGTGATACTAGGAACTTGACAGTGTGTGCTCTGCCTGATCGCTTGCTCGTCCAGTAGCACGAGTTTTTCTTCAATGCGAGGCCATTCTACCCTGCGCATACGCGTAAGTATGTGTAAACTCGGAATAAAATGTCACCTGCACTCCGAGTATCGTTTAATTCCACATTTTACAATATGCAATGTCCCTTAAAAGAGCTCATTGCCGATGATTTTCATTGGAATTAAACCTCTGTCAGTTTATTTCCTTATCGGTTCCCAATTACTGTATATACAATAATCTTTGACTTTATCTAATAGAAACGATCATTGAGTTGATAATATACATGACCGTATATTATGTATGCCGTTGCTCTCGTCATTGAAGAAAGTGTACGCACGTATCAAAATATTTCGCAATACTGGTGACATTTCGATTTGTTTAAAATCAAATCTAATCAGTTCTGCACGCGAGGAGGGGTGAGGCTCAGGAAGCGTTAACCCTCCCCCAGAAGCCGTATTAAAAAATACGTATAAAAAACGTTATAAATTAAGAATAAAATTAATTATTATATACAATTAATAATTATCAATTAAATAGTCAATTAACATACACTATAAATTAAGAAAAAACATTAGAGTTTGTATAATAGAAAAATTCTTTATTAGAAAACATCAAGTGGGCTGGACACCTCCTGTAGCCTCGCTATGAAAGAAATCGTGGCTGCGCCACTGAATATACTAAAATGATCTTACATTAAAATTAAATTTTCATAATCAATGTATGCGAGTGTTAGCTACGCATAGATAATATATGAAAAACCATCACAACATTATGTTTAATGCAAATTGAGAACATTCGTAATTTCAAAACTCATTGATATTTTAGAGTTGTCTACTGTCGTTTCTCTATGTTAACATTTTCCCTTCGGTATTCAAATATACCTCGTAGTTTTCAGAAACAATGTAATATAATAATTTATAAACAGAATTAATGAAATATCAAATGATTGATTACCTAAAAACAAAAACTTTTAAAAGGTATTCTCGCTCGTAATATGTTCGCGTAACGTGGCCCTTTCGGAGCTTGTTATGTAACTTAATTTGTTATACAACGCGTGGATAATATATGAAAAACAATAGGTTGCCTCTTTGGAAGTTTTACCTTGAAAGAGAAAACATGGTAGTTTGCGAGTTAAGCAGTCCTTCTAATTATAGAATGTGAACGCGAAAATTGGATAACGTTGGGCGAGCAAACAAGTATGAAAATTGCACGCTTTAGCAAGAGTTTCGTGTACGTTGTAATTTTTGACTTTCAAACTGGACAGAGTCAATGGAGACTTGCTGTCATCCAGCTGTGCAAACGCATGTTTGTTTCCTGCTAAAGCTTATTCACTAAAGGAAAACGCATGCCCTCTCTCAAAAAAGAAACATACATCAAAATACGAGTATTAAGTACATAAATTTGTTAATATAACCAGCATTTGCGGCATACTTTTTTTTATTAACAATAATTAAGTACTAGCGTATGTTCTGCTGCCTTACAGGAATATTAAGAAACACTTGTCGATTTTCCAAATTTAAATTATTGCGCAATAAAATGTAAAGTTAGCAATTTCAATTGTGAATTTACGTGGAGAACTGACCTTACTTTAATCTTCTCTCCATGATCTTGAAAAATCTAGTTGTCTCTAAAATTATAATTCCATAATTGTTCTTGAACACGGTTTTTCTCCTTAGGCTAATCATGACTGTTTGCCACTTAATTAATTTATTGTGGAGCTATCGGTAACACATAATTGTATATCTGGCTGTAAATCGATAAAGAATAATGAAGATAATTCAAATAATATACTCGGATGTTAATGAATAAAATGAGGAGGATCTTAAGAGTGTTGTCTATTGGTGACTTGTTGCTATATTATTATGGTACTTTTGCATTAAAAACCTTTCTGACAGTCATTAGAATGGGGAACATGCCATAGCGAATTTTCATTTTCAGTTGCAACGGACCTTTTTTTGTATTTCTGCCTTCCTCATTTATCTTTAAAATATTTCTGTTTTAACAAAATTTATGAAGGCTCACTTCAATTTATCTTCCTTACTGAGTTTTTGTAGTTATTTATTGCTTTAATTTAAGCCCGAGAGTAAAATTAATCTTAAAAAATAGCAATAAATTTAGAGATGAAAATAAAGTTAAAATGGGTTTGATGAAAACTGAGAGGTTTCTCTGAAACAGTTCGTTCATAAATAATCGTCAATAAATAAACGATGAAAATTCAAAGTATGAATAGATTCCGACTTCATCGTCGTAATCGTGTCTTCACAGTCCTTGCCAACCTCATTCTCGCCTCTCCCCCTTTTGAGGTTTGGTAATTCGCCTCTGGTACCCCGGGGACGCCAAGCGTTTTTGGATATCCAAGTTCTCCAACTTCGCCAAATTACACTCGCACTCTGTGTGAGGATATGAGAATTGTACGGGGTACTAATCCATTCAAAACATCCTGAAAATTGCGATGTCTTATAATTGTAATAAAATTATACCCTTATAACACACTTAAACAATGAAAGACAAAGAAATATATAACGTCGAACAGATTCCCTGTCCTTTAGGTAACCTCCAACTCTAGTTCTACACCCTTTCTGCGTGCTCAGTACTCTTTTCGAGGCAAAACATCACTTCTATTACTCAATCAGCAGAATCATCATTGTATCAAACACAAAAAAGTGACCCGTACTCTCTCTAAACACTTCCATCACGAATTGTCTTTTTTAGGTGTTTTTCCATTCCCAGTTTGTTCTTGGTATTGAAATTCGGCTGAGAAATGTGGTGGTAAACTGAATAATTATTTCATGTTCATGTTCTAGTTCAAATGATTTTATCAATATTTTGTTGTTGAATAGTTTATTACATTTTGCTCAAAATACTTATTATAAAACCAATTAGTTAAATCAATGTGGTTAAATAGACGTAATAACATGCTAGAAAATAATTTAACACAAAAAAAGGTGTCGTGAAAAGAGAAGAATTTCTTTCATTCACCCATTTCCAAATTCTCATAAAAATTAAAATGCTATGACCACTATATCTACATACCCATTTTGACTATCATTATCCCCACAACTATTACGAACACCACAGTTATTTATAAAATTTCATCACCACAATTGCTTGTCTACCACTTAAGCCGCGATTAAAAAATGTGCCTCTAGAGAAGGCATCACCACTACGACCATCCACACACATGTTTCATATCACAGTGACTTCTCACTACTTTAATCGCTCCTCCTGCCAGCAACGTAGTAAGATCACTACCATCACTTCACAAATAGGTCCTACCATTCATATTCCACCACCTCACTATCGTCAACGATACCTACCTCTTTAAAACCGTTCTCAAGTCAACCTAACCATCACTTCATCAATACGATCATTATCACAATATCCACTACCCCCCTATATTTTCCATTAATTACCACAACCACCATTAGTAGCAACACCACTGCCTCGCCACCTCCCACCCGGCCGTGCGTTCCCTTGTGCCCGTGGCATGAAGAAAACAAGTATCTATATTCTACCACTTCACTACCGTCAACGAAATCCACCCCTTTACCACCGCCCTTAACTCCACTCAAACACCACTATTGTAAACGCCATTTTACCTACACTACCACCACCACGACATCCCCCATGCCTCACATTTTCCATTAATTTCCACCGCCATTGGTAGCAACACTGACACGCCTCCATCTCTTCGTCCTCGGTGCCCCTCGTGGCCTCCAGTTGCTAGGCGCCCGCGGCACCGCCGCCGTCGCCGTCGCCCGCGCCACCCACGCTGCCAGCCGCAGCTGCCTGTTGATCTGGCGTTGGCGCTGGCGCGGGGGCGGCGCGGCGACGCGTGCACCTGCGGATGGCACTTTTATTCGCTCGCCGCCCACGCCCCCGCCCCCGCTCTCTGAAGGCGGAATTGCGAGGCCGTGAATTAACTGGCAAAGAGCACCCGGCACCGCGCCGTCTGCGGATGTCGCGTGCCGGAGGTCACCCCGCCCCGTTCCACCCTCCCCGCCCCCTTCCGCGCGCTCCACTTCCAGCGACCTGATTCGCTCCCGCATGCGACGGAACGCCCTGGTTCTGTTCTCTTTTTCGTTCGCTTTTCGCTTAGCGCAGTGTTAGTTCGCCTTTCCGCCGAGTGACGCAAGTGAATCGGACGTTTGAGAAGCTTTTGTGGGAAAGTAAAGCCGTCGGTTTCGTGAGGTAGATGCACGAAAAAAAAGAACAGATGCAGTGTACCAGATCCATGATACTGTAACACGTTCGCTTGATGCCTCGCTTTTGCCTCGCTTTGATGCTTCGCTTTTTTTCCGTGTGGGTAGGATAAGTTGAAGAAAACGCCTACAAAATGAGAATTGTACGTTTGAGACACTTTCGAGGGATAGCAAAGCTGTCGGTTTCGTGAAGTACATTTTTTATGATAAGTTGAAGCAAACATTTATGAAATTTATTGTCGCTTACCGCCACTCGCCACTCAATATCACGCCCGGTCCCCTCCCGTGCCTGATTCACTCTCGCATCCGTGAAAACGTGCTGGTTCTATTCTCTTCTTCATTCTCTTTGCGCCTAGAGCACAGTATTTGTTCGCCTTTCAGTCGAGTGCCATTAATGAATCGGACTTTGGAGAAGCTTTTGTAGCAAAGCAAAGCCGTCGCTTTAGTGAGGTAGATTTGTAGGTAGAAAAGTTGAAGAAAACATCTACAAAATTCGTTGTTGCATGCCGGAAGTCACCCTCTCTCGCCTCGCCATGTCGCGCCCACTCCTCCCCACGCGACCTTATTTACTCATATGTCTAAGGAAAACCCTGGTTCTATTATCTTTTTCGTTCTCTTTGCGATTAAATTGTAATGTTCATTTACCTTTCAGTCAAGTCCTATAAAGAAATTGGTCTTAATTGAGAAGCTTTTGTGGAAAAGTAAAACCATTGATTTCGTAAGATAGATTTGTAGGATACTTTGAAGCAAATATCTACGAAATTAATGCCGATTGCTTTAATTGTTGCATCGGAACGTGCGGGACATGCTAAGGCAACATCAAATGGCTTTGGTTTGTGTCCTACAGTTTCTGTTTTACAAAGCAGATCTTTTTTCTGCTTTACGGGGCGCATCCGATTTGATAATTAGAGGGGTTGATCAATATTTGCCGGCGTAAATACGAGAAACGAATAGAGTTCATTTCCTTCTCAATGAATAACAGTGATTTATTAAAATCCGCGGACATCACATTAATAATATTACCACGTAGATATTTCTAATTGTGAAATAAAATATTTTGTCCTTTGAGATTCATTTGTTACGCTGCAGTCAATTGTAGTATTATTTCTACTATATAAACATTAATATTCAGTTACTAGTGTGGATTGTTTCAATCGTAATGTTTATCCAAGAACAGTTTTATTCGTGGTGATTTAATATAAATGAAATAATGTAATAATTTGTTCGATCCTATCAGGGATTTAATATACAATTGTTGTAATTATATCAGTTAGGGTAGTGTTCCGTATCGTCGGTATACTAGTGAAACTATTTAAGTTCAACAACTTTGCTTCGAGATAAATCAAGCTGAAGTTGATTCTGTAAAATATGTCCGCTCAATACCTTTTGCTGAATGAGATATAAAATCGGCGTTCTTTTAAACACAACTTATTATGTAATTTAATTTGTAAGAAACAATCAGGTCTGAAGAATTAAAATAATAGAAAATATGGATTAGCAAGGAAACTAGCTCTAAAACGTAAGAAATGAAGTCGGAAAGTGTCACTTGTTTAGAACCGATAAGCAAATATTTCTTTTAACCGTATGATTTCTCAAGAAGATACTTTTTATATATATAAAATACATCTATACTCAAATTCAGCAATTTTGATAACTCAGAAATCAATTTGATATTGAATATCCGGTAACTGTTTGCTTACAAAAATTGTTTCAAATTGTCATTTTCCATTATTTAATGTCTTGATCTAAAATCATTAGTGAATGTTGTAGACTTTATCTTGAGTACAAATACGTGACTATTTACCTCTAATATATGTTAATATTGAGAAAAGAAACACTTCAATGAAATACAAAGAGGACATTTAAAAACAATTTTAGAAAGAAGACTGGTAGGAGACACACTTTTTTGACGATTATATAGTTGCAGGATTAAGTTTTCATCCAGGAGATAAAAATATAATTATTCGTCCATATTCTTACCGTCAACAGCTGTAAAATCACTTCAATTCTCGTTGCAATTATAGTCGAAATATCTGAGTTCCAACCAAGAAGAGTTATGCGGTTATAATTACTGCATTTGTCTGGAACTTCTCCAATTCGCAAGTACACTAAGTATCTTTATAGGTTTTCTTACTGCCGTTTTTTGTGGGACCTGTACCTTGATGAAATACGATCTCGCCGCAAGATTTTTGCGGATGAGCAGACACTACGGGGCGAGAGGGGGAGGTAGAGAAGAAGCTATATGAGAAAATGGACGAGGATGGCGGAGGTTATTAAAGGGAGACGGGCGAGGGCGCGGTTGCATTCAGGTCGAGCAATATGGCGCAGCAACATTAATCACCGTTCCGCGCGGGAGAGGCGACCGGGGCCGGGCGGGGCGGGGAGGGGAGGGGCTAGAGAAATTTCCAGAACGCCTTCAGAGGTGGAGAACCTGCCTGGCGTCGTAGCCGAAGTAATGAGTTCCAGTGAAATGAAAGGTGACATTGAGTCAAGTAAGTGAACCGCCTACGATGGAAGCGTAACATTTGGGAGAGAGATTTCTTTCCGTAGGAATTTGATTGTAAGGGAAGGAACGAATAATGTGAGTGTTCTTGTAGTGATGAATGGAAATTTTATCCGCAGAAGTGTTCGTATGCTAAACGATGGCGAGAGTTCATTTGTCATTTCGAGTAATGGAAGTGCGTGTCATTTCGAGGTTCTATCTCCAATTAAATGGTTTAAAGTGAGACCAAGGAAAGGTATCTCGTTTTCACTGTCGTTGCAAGGTGATTATGAACTTTGAATAGCTATTCATTATTTACCGATACAAAGAATGGACTAGTAAAAATGAGTAAAATTTAAAAGAAATATAACGAACTTTAATTTTCCATAAATTCCAGTTTTTCTAAAATATTAGTTAGCAAGAAACTTAAAATACTAGTAAGTTCTACGAAAACAATACGAAATCAATTTGTACAAGATCTATAGGAGTTATTAAACTCAAGAAAAACAACTGTATTCCAGAAATGGACTTCCTCTTTCGCGTCGTAGCAATGATACCCCTCCCATTGCCTAACGTATTGAGGACGAATACGGAAAAAAGAGATACTTGTTGAATTGCAGCTACGTCGAAACTTTCTTTATGATTTCATTTATTATTTCAGCAATAACAGTTGTCCCAGAAGGAAACAACGTATCTTTACTTTTCAAAGAGTTCTCAGTAAGGAACTTCTACAAACATGCAGTTCATTCTTTCTCTTTTAACTACATTTGCTTTAATTATGAAACTGAAAAGGTTGGAACAGTAGAGCAGCTGTGGTTGAGAAACATAACAAATTGAGCGCCAAATTCAAGTCTTTTACAAACGCTTCATAGTCACCTATTTTCAAAATTGCCGAAATAAGTGTCGCCCATTCGCTTCCCCTTTCTAGTTCACTTCAACTAGATTTTTTTTTGTTATTTAAGGTCGCATCAACTTCTAGGTCATTAGCAACCACTATTGCTTGTAACGGTATGGTAACTGTGAGGATGACACGATATGATGATAGGGGATGAAAGGACGAACACACAATACAATCATGCCCGAGACAGGACTCGATCCCGTGATCCTCCGATCCGAGATCGCTATGGCTCTACTGCCTTAGCGATCTCTGCCACAGGATCGGTTCTTTGACTAATGTAATGTGCACTTTACATTAAAATGCCGCGAGCTTAAAGGTACGAGAAATTCAAAAGTTTGATTTGAGAAGCTTGCCATTAGACAATGGTAGACGTATCTGCAAGCAAAATTGAAATATTTCAGTTTCAATCTGTTTCAGCTGGAGGTGGGCTTGGCTCCATCGGCAAAGTAGTGTAATTCATAACAGTAATGTATGCAATACCTTTTAATGTTATAAATATGTTTTCTGTGTTGAACCTCGCTAAGCAAGAGACTTGAAAGATAATAATAATAATAATAATAATAATAATAATAATAAAGGAAATAATATAAATATAAAGTTCTCAAAGAATGTGCCGAGAAAGGTGAACTACAAATTTCTTTTTCGAAAACCGAATTCATGTCCACAAATCACATCAAAACAGAAAATTTAATTACAAAATATGGCAGTATAAACAAGGTTGGTCACTTCAAATACTTAGACGAAATTATTGAACCTACAGGCACAGAAAAAATAGCAAAAAAAAAAGCACGGAAACACAAAATGTGGAAAGCTTATGGGTAAGTTGCGAGAATCTACAATAAAAGATGCATAAATATCAACACAAAAGTTCGACACTATACTACTGTTATGAAACCTAAAACACTCTACGCCAGCGAGACGCTAAATCTTAATTACAAAGGAGACTTAGAGAATATAAAGAAGGCTGAAAGAAAAATAATCCGGAAAATCCTTAGTCCAAAACTCACCGACAAAGGTACACAGTATACAATCACACATTGTGACAGAAAGATTCTCCAACATCGAAACCGATTTTCGCAAACGACAAATGAAATTCTATGGGAACATTATGAGACTAGATGACAACCGACTAACAAAGAAAATTTTGACGTACTTACAGAAACTGAAAACGACAACAGTCTGGGTAAAACAGGTCCAAATTGATCTAAAAACGCCATCTCACCGGGAGACATCCAAGATCGAAACATATTCAGACACAAGACCTGGGAAATTGTACCAGAAGACAAACCAAAGGTACCAAAAAGAAAATGGACAGATGAACGTCGAGCTAAGCATAGCGAGATGATAAAAAAATCTGGAAGAAAAAGAAAAATAACAGCAAGTATTTATTTGCTTTATGTGATCCTCTAAAGGTCTAAACAATCTAAATAAATAAGTAATAATGAATTTGGTTTGGAAGTAGAAGCGACATTCTTTGGTTTAGGCGCGTTGGCTACCTTTTTCACCTCGAAAGCGCCTTCTGGGGCTTCTTGGGTGAGGCGGGGGAGCTACGCTTAGCGGACGCAGCAGCTGCAGTCAGGCTTACCGCCAGGTGCCTTGGTTCCCGCTGCCTTCTTGGCCTTGGTAGCTTCGACAGCGTCTGCCTTCTTGATCGGCTTCTCTACGGCCTTCTGGCAGCTCTTCTCGAGCTTTCCGTCTGAGGTCCCTTTCCTTAGGTCCGCAGAAGGCCGGTGCTGACAGCCGTCTTCATGAACTTTTTGATGAATGGCGCGTGCTTTTCGGAATTCACCATGTAATTAGAAGTGACGTACTTTTTGGTGGCTTGCAATGAACAACCTCCACGCTCCTTGACGGCGTTCCTCTCTTGATGGCGTTGTACACCATCTCGGAGCAGCTCTAACGCGCTGCTATCGGCCATTGTACAAGAGGAGAGGAGGAAACACAAGGAAAATTCACGCGATGTCCTTCTCCTACGTACACACATTCAAGATGTTGTAGTGTTGAAGATCCCGAGAGAAAATATTAGTTTAAATTATAAGATATATATATATATATATATATATATATATATATATATATATATATATATATATATATAATTAGTGACTTGCTCAACGGATCCATACAAGCGAGCCTAGCCTCAACATCAGTGGCAGGTGAATTCTCGCCTCATGAGGGAAGTGAACAAGTCAAAATAATAGTATAATAATAATAATAATAATAATAATAATAATAATAATAATAATCAGTATACAGAATTAGAGTAAAACTCTTGTGTGTGCATACGTGAGGATGTGCGGATGTGTAATATGTGTTCTTACGTAAGTTTCCAAATACCCATTTTCAAATGAATGTGACTCACAACTTATGTTTTTTAACTTAACTAACACCTTATTCACATAAACATACAAAACAGTCGCCTTTTAATGTTAAATTCGCATGCAACGGTGGATATGCATACAAAACGATTAATAGAGCAATTGCAGAAGTAGAAGTGAACACAAATCTTAGTTTGTAAGTAATAAACTCTTTAAAAATTAGGGGAGAAAAATATGGAAGTGTTAAGGAAATCTGGAGAAGAATCAAATGTAGTTGTAAAAAGTGTTGTGACAGAATTTTCGGAACTAATTGGGAATGATCTGCTTTTGTGTACTTAGCATTTGTGCTCATGCCAATGAGCTGCATTTTTAAGCATATTAGAAAAAACGAGTAAAAAAGTAACGGTACTAAAATTTAACTATTAGCATCAAAACCTGCAAGTAACCGTTGCGGCGATTATAACTTTGAAATTGAAATGCGACCTCTTCATGTCCCGTATGGAGATAATACACAAGGCCATTGGGTTTTGGGATCTTTTGAACGGGAGTATGACATTTCAGCTAATACGACTCATTGGTACGTCCAATGCCAGATATTGCAGGCACATATTTGAACAAATCTGATCATGAAAGAAATTCTCCACACATGAAACTATTTTTAAAACAGTTTACAACGTCGGTGACACCTCATTTTGCTATCAGTAGCGTAATTTGTCGTTTAAACGAAGGCGGTGGAGTAATCCGTGATGTAGCACTGGTAATAATCTCAGCATCGAAAAGGTTCAAGGCTACAAAAGACAGTACCAGACTTCAAACTAATGATTGACGTAAGTAGATATACATATTCAAAATGATTACCAAAGATCTAAGATTTTAACGAGTTGGGTTAATTTTCTTGCTTAATACGAGTATTATTTGGGTCAGAAGAGACTGTCTTTGTGAATTATATTACAACATACGAGAAATTTCTTCTTTATAGCACGAGAAATAGAAAAATAAAAATTACTTTGAGCGAAATGAAAGAAATATTAATCGCACAGATATATATTTTTATTGAGACTTCTTCAAAATTCTATATATTTTAACTTAATATCTTAAGTATTAAATTCTTGAGTAACTAGACTAATATTTTCATAAACGTCAGATTAATATCTGTAACTAGTACCTTGCAAAAACTATTTGCAAATATTTGTTTTCCGTTTTGCGGGCATTTCCGGTCCGCAAAGCCAACAAAGGGAGCAAAGCGGGCCTCCCGCTGGAAGATCGAAGCCACTCTTCCTTCCGGGCCGCTCTTTGAAGTCTTTTCCTCCCAATTACGCCTTCCGCGTTCCCTCTCCTTCCCCCACTCCTCCCGACCTCTCCCTTCACCTCCTCCTGCCTCGCGAGAGCGCGCCTTGTTTTGTTTTCGTCTGTGGCGATCGCCGCGCGAACCCGGGCGGCTCGTTTCGTAAACAATTCTAATTGAGTAATTTGGCGCCGCGTTCACCACCCAAGTAATTAATTCACCCCAGTGAAGTGCGCCGCGGCGGCTGTTTGCGGACGCCGCGAATTGCGCAGCTCGGGATTCGATATTGCGCCGCTGCCGCCGCCGCCGCCGCCGCCGACGCGCCCTCTGGGCCAGCCCCGCAGCGTCTCCGCGGGGACCCGCGCGAAAGGTTGGGTCGCCGGCACGCGAACGCGCCTTGCTGGCGACGAAACGAGGGGCAAGTTCGGTAGATCCTTTTTCGTTCGTAATCGCTTGTTTTTACTTAATAGTGTGCTCTTTTTGCTCTCTCTCCTCTCTCTCTAAACTCTCTCTTTTCTCTCTCTCTAAACTCTCTCTTTTCTCTCTCTCTAAACTCTCTCTTTCCTCTCTTTCTCGTCTCTCTCTCTCTCTCCGCTGTTTTCTTTCTTTGGGCTTATCTGTACCTTTTTTATTTTTATCTGCTTTTTTCAATCTCGGTACTTCTTCTCCACTTTACGCTTTACCTGATCTTATTATTCCTTTTACGCTCTTCTCTCTTTTTATTTTCTCTTTTGTTTTTGGGTCTGATCTTTATCCTTCATTTTTTATTTCTTTCTTTCTTTCTTTTTTTCTTTCTTTCTTCTTCCTTACTCTTTATTTTGTCTTTGTTTTTGATATCCTCTTCTTCTGTTATTCTCTCTTTCTGCTTTTGTTGCTTCTCCGCACTTCTGACTAACCATTTGGAGATCATGAAGAATGAGGATCATCGCTCGTCCAGCTCAAATGTGGTGGGGTGAAGCACGTGGCTGAAAGGGCCGTGAGCCGTTCATGGTCTGTTGCCGAAATACTTCTCAGACATACTTATGGCATTGATCTGAGAAAATTAGGGAACCGGGCGCTTAAAACCGCGTCTACAATTCTAATCCTGGTAGTGGCATTGTACGATCCGACGTTAAAAATCCGCCAAAGTCGCGATTCGAACCTATGTTCTCCCGGTGTAAGCAGTAGCACATTCGCAATTAGTGCATACGCTATCGCACCAGAGAACATTAATACTCGTCTTGCAACTTTTAACGTGATGACGCTGCTATATGTGCCCACGGAATGTGTGTCCGTAGCAAAAACACTATAGAATTAGGTATAATGACCCACACACATTCGATAGGTTATTTGTGCGAAAGCCAAAACACGACAAAAATCTCTACTTTTTGATGTGGTGAGAACAACGTTCCGTCATGATAAAGACACTTTAATGATAGCGGCATTTCTTTATTTATTATCATAATCACCAAATACATTTAATTTGTGCCATAGTATAAAATGAGTTTACGTTATCTGGATAAGTACGTACCCAACCAAACAAGTAGTTTTCCACATTTGAATTAATGATATTTTTTCGTTTTTATATTTAATTAACCGCCTTTTAAATTAATTAATTCAATAATTAAAAATAATGTAGTCCGACGGTGTTGCATTAAAATTCGTTAAATTATTTGAATGCATATTTATTGCCACGAAAAATGTGTGCACGTGGAATTTAAATACATATTTCCATTGCAGCAAATCTCGAATAGATTATATTTAATTAACTAATTACTACTAGTTCTTGCACAAACCGTGAGCTGAATAAGTTCGCTGCGATCTCCTAGAGAGTTCTGTAATGCGAGAGCAACATTTTGTGTGCTCGTGGTCGCCTGCAAGGTATTCGTATAAAAGTTTCGACTAATTTATTTCTAATGAATTTAATTTCAAATAAATTCCGTAATTAAAAACTATTCGGTTTTGGAGTGACACTACATTATAAGAAGTATTTTTAATGAAAATTTATTAGCATAATCTACAAAATATTTAGATTAATTAACGTTAACTTATGATCTTATTTAGAAATGAAAATTGGGATAGGACAAATAAATTGTAATTTAAATGACCAAAACATTAAAAACAAGTAAATGCAAAATGCAGTTCTATCAATGGTAAATTATTCTGAATCACTATTGTTCAAAAGTGGTTTTCACCTGCCGCAGCGAAGTACATCCCAAGACGCGAGTAGATTTAAGCTCGCGACTGGTCTTTCAACATGGTGATCGTAGGGCTGAAGATAAAATATGGAAACTGGTAACTAACTGTCAGGATCGTGGAGCGCTAGTTGTTGGAATAGAACACCACGATTGGTTTATCACCTGTTTATTCGTACGTCACTTTCAGCTACCATGAGCCAACATTATATTCTTGCTTTTTTTGTGGTGGACAGACGTGTATCAAGTTTTTCCAATTCATTAAAATTCTTTCATTATTTCTGGAAGACCTCATGTTTTGTTTTTAACATTATGTAAATACAATATTGTTCACGAAACCATATATTTACAAGTCCGAGTCCTTTATAAGACATAGGTGTACCTGGTGGTGACATGACTGGCTTCTCATACTCCATGTAGCGCTTTCGAAATTCATCTCATTCGTAATAATTCAGCTGCCATCAACATTCCCCCTTTTGATCAGCCAATTACCGTATATTCTGTGTAAGACACAGGGAAACCACCACTATCATGAATTCGCCATGAATCATGCCTACGCTCAGAAATGAATCCGGTACTCGTTATATCGAACAAAAGGGAATGAATCCTGTGTGTCTGAGAACTCTGAACTTAGAGAAAAGGCCATTTTAGCACATTTGTAACATCTTGACCTTGTACATTATAATTCAAATGACATTAGACCTTAGGACATTAGACCAACATTAGATTTCGAAAAGGTTTTGTCGTGCTGGCGGTACGCCTTATGGTCTATAAAAAATTAAACTTCTTAAGCGTGAAAAGAAGACATAACTGAAAGAAAAAAATGTTGAGACAGATTATAACAGAAAAAATATTATTCAGGTTACCTGTATTCATGTGTCATTCACGAATGTAATATTCCTTAAATGCGGATGCTCCTTAACCAATCGAGGGTTGAGCGCATCGCTCACTTCCAAATTTCGCTAGCCATTACTCGGTGTTCAAGTATTCTCAAGGTCTGTGGTTGCTTCTA
Source organism: Gryllus longicercus (assembly GCA_038098605.1). Taxonomy (NCBI): domain Eukaryota; kingdom Metazoa; phylum Arthropoda; class Insecta; order Orthoptera; family Gryllidae; genus Gryllus; species Gryllus longicercus. Next base: position 4,671,872 of record JAZDUA010000019.1, on the reverse strand, counting down.
TCTGTTATGTGAAATGCTAATAATTGAAGGAACTGTATTATATTGCTAAGAAAAACATTTCATTCGAGATTCAAAGTCTGAAGTGCCATGCGGAAGAAGTGAGTTCGCTCACATTCAACGTACGGCGTATTTTTTCTTACGAAATTCTGAAACTGGGCTGTTTATGAAACAAAATATTCAGAACGTAACTTTTGAAAATTAATTATGACTTTTATTCAAATAAAGATTTCATTAAATAACAACTCTGAAACAAAAGTTGATAAATTATTGATAGAAAAAACTGATGAGTTTGATGTTTCACGAGAATTTTATTATCCATTTTACTGTGTGGGAACTTACCGAACACTAGCTTGTGCTTTTGACTAAAAACGTAGAATAGTTTTACAAGCCCCGATAAAAAGTAATTTTCGAGAATATGTCTGTACTTTTCCTTTATTTAATGAAACAACTGGAAAATATCGAATAAGCCTTAAGGACAAGATTCCTGTCTATCAGTGTAATTCTTACTACATTATTAGTTAGTATTAAATTGTTTAGGCCCTGATATGTTTTTACCTTTACTCAGTCCGCAAGGGTTTCTTTTAAAATATTCCGATGAAAATATCGTCAAGTAAAATGTATTTAAAGTAAAAGTAAGGAAGGATATTCATAAAAACAAATTGAGAATAACATTATTGTGACATAAAGTTTGTATTCTTTCTTTAACAGTCTCTTGGGTATGTGAGAAGCGCACTCACCCTAAACCTACTGTGGACGCGTGTAGGTGCGTGCTACGGAGGGTAAACGAATGAGTATGTAGAATGTTTATCCCTATTTGTGACGACAAATCCATGTTTTCCTATTCAGAAACAACAGTTTATACATCCATTGACAAATCTGGGAATATATCTCATGTACGATTCAAGAAGACTCAATTTAACCCACAATACATATGATTCGACCATTGCATTCACATTCTTTTTTTTTCGATAGCTGTTTACAACAGATTCGTGAAAGGTTAACTTTACAGTCCTGCGCTATAAGGTGAAACGTAAGGTGGTGCTTTAAATGTAAGATTGTCGGCTTTAAACAAACAGTTTTAACGTCAGTAACATGGCTCATAACGCATCAAGTCACGAAGTTACAATGTTCTAAAACGCCCTTTTGTCTTTACCGCCAAGCGCTCGTCTTTTCTGAGGTACGCGGGAGATCGGCTGCAAGTGGCGTCGTGGCGAGCGCCGCGCTTGGAGCGAGAAGATCGCTTACTAATGGCCTTTGGGGAATGAAGTTACTGGTGCTAGTTAAACGCGACCCGAGGATTATATTCTGTGAACTACGGCAGGAAAGAAGAAATTAAAGTGAGCGATATTTTCATTAATTAATAGGCGTACGTGGTTATCTTCAAGTGTAAATAAGTTTTTAGTGATATTTTTTTAAACAGTGTTTGATTTTAAATGCAATTAAATTACGACTTTAAAAACATTTTATGTTGAAGTAAAATGCTAGCAGGATTGAAGCAGCACTTTTCACCCTAAAGTGGGCCACAAAGTTTACCATGACTAGAGTATCTTTGCGACATTAGAAACGTTCAGACAGATACGTAGTACTTCTTATACTACTTGGGATATATTCTTTTACACGCAATTTTCTTTCTTCACTCAGTCCTAACTCTAAAGTGTCTCATTTTAAAATATTTTGATAAACCATAGGCATACGCCTATGGTAAAATCTCCACCGAAACGTATCTCCCTTTCCTCGCATCACTCCGATTGCGGAAGTTTTCAAACTGTCGTAGGCAATTTATTCCAGTCCGTTATTGTTGTATCTGTGAAGGAAAATTGTCCATCATCTGTTCTCTGTGACCTGAACTGAATTTTGTTTGTGATCCCCTCCACTAAAGTAAGTGGTTCTATCGAATTGGATGAAAACATTTTTCTAAACAGGATAACCGGCATACGCTTTGTATAGTGCACAGAGACTTGCCTTAACCCTACTGATTTTTAGAGACTCCCAGTCTACTTTCTTCCTTCCTTGTAATTACTCAGTCTTTTCATGGTATAGCATGATGTTACATATCTGAACATTTTAAAATTAACGTTCTAAATAATTGTAAAAATTTCATTAATATCTACTCGGTAGTTCTCATATCTTTAGTTGACAAATATTCACTCGCAAACTAGACGTTTGTATCGTGTATTAATATTGTATGCCCTATCCAATGGTCGGTACCGGATATCGAGTTTGTCTGTACTGCCCAGCGCACGTCCTCATATTCTTGGGCGCGTGCAAGTAGCCACGGCGGGTGGGGGTGGGGGGGCTGAGGGTGGTGGGAGCCGCGCGTACTAATGGCCTCCAGGGAATAAAGTCGCCGGCGCCAATTAAACGAAGCCCGGGCATTATACGGCGAGAGCGGTGAAGATCGACGGATAATGACCGGTTGCCGGGTAACGCCTGCGGAGTCGGAGGCGGGCGTGAAGTGAACGTTGGCAACACTGGGCGATGTTGCTGTGTGCTCTCGAGGGCCACCGGCAACGTCATTAGCAAACTCAGCGCATTTCTCCCCCGATGCGCTTCGCTCATTACGCTCTTGTTGAAATATTCGACGCTTCAAGTCGGTGCGTTTCTTTCCCCGCAAATATCGCGTTAAAAGCTTTATTCTCCAATGTTAACTAGAATTAGGCTATTTTGAACGGGCTTTTTGTGTTAGTTTGTTAAATTTTCGAGTCATGGGCCAAATTAATTAAATTCTATGAACAATGTAAAACATGTCACTATATGATTAAAAAACGTTTTAACTCAATCATTTTTACTAATTCACTTGATAAAAATGTTTACTGTTGTGATTTGATATCTTTGCACAAGATCATATATTACTTTTATACTTAAAAGTTTACTGACGTGCGAGTTACATACACATGTATATTTTTTGCACAAAAATGTTTCACTAATTGCTATCAGTTAGAGAATTTACTGGGGTAAGGGAGTTTTAAACTAATATCTCTTTGTTTAATAATTATCTATCGCTGTTTTATTGTAAGTTTTAATAACATGTGTGAGTCGAATTTTCCAACAAGGAAACAAAACTTAATTCGTAGTTTTCAATATTGTAAATAACACTAGTTCGGAGAATAACTTCATATTTCAGTGTGTTCATACTGATGCAGGTAGACAGTTTTTTCGCTATTTAAGGGTAAAAATGTGTTTAATTGATTAAGAGATTTAAATACAAGAAGAAATAAAACTTGAATGGAATAATACAACAATAATATATATTCAGTAAATGCTATTAAAATATCCCACATAATAATTTTTGTAATAGTGTTTTGATAACAAATTATCTCAAGTTAGTAGTTATTTGATTTGAAGCAATGTAAAGTATACACGTGCTTCTGCAATTAAATATTCATGGTCTAATATAAGCTCGAAATTAAACCTAAATAAGCACTAGGAAATTAGGGTTGGAATAGAGTCAATTGATATTGTATCAATATTAGGGATCTCACGGTTGTGGGAGCAATGTGAACGATAGTGCGCTGTGACTTGTTCAAACACAACTCAATTGTACTGTTGCGGTTTGCTTGCAGCCAATGCCAGTTGATTCAATGACTTGACAAAATGCTGTGAGGGAAATAGAGATGTCGATTTATTTAGACGGTGCGATCGTTGCAGAAAATCATGACAGGAAAGGAGGTGAAATTTTCAGTATTACAGAGAAACTTAAAAATATACCACTTTTTTGCACTAATTTTGTTTTTATCTCAATGGATCAGAAAAATGTAAAAGTTTATTACTTTTTTTCGTGAAAAGAATCTTGAATGTTTGTAATATGGTTAGGAAGTGTAAAATATGGAACATATTATCCAATAAAGAATGATAGTAAAAAAAAGAGAATTATATAAAAATGAGTAAGAAGTAATGAGCAACGTGTGTGAGAGTGAAAGCTTGTGAGGAAGAGACAGTCAAAAAAATTAATAATGAACGATAAAGTGAGTACAGGGCAAACATTTTCTCAATATTTTGCTTTGTCTTCAGCACTGGAAGCTATTTACTTTTTCACCAAGAGTTAGGTACTAATGACCTCACTACAATTCTATTGACCAACCAGTGGTAGTCAGATTAGTCTCCACAATGAATGCTTGGAGGAGAATTCTAGCGGCCGGTTGTTCTGATCGATAGTTTTCCGTGGTTTCTTGGAACAATACCAGGCGAATGCCGGACCAGTATCTAGTACAAGAAACGAGCCACGGATTAAGTGTGATTGTTTCTTCATCCTCGCCTCCTCATCTCTTTTAGTAGACATGTAGTTGGATGCGGAGTTTCACGTTCTTGTGAGGAAGGAACAGTGACACCTATAGCTGTAGCATTCACTGCACTTGAAGTTCATGGAAACACCAAATGATTAGACAAACTATCAATTCACATTGAGATATAAATGTCAGCTTAGCTAGCTCTATGAAAGTTTTTCGGTAGTGGATCACAAAAATACTGATAGGCAGACATCATTTAAATATGAAAAATCTTATACATTTCTCAAATCTGGGATGCGACACAACTGTGTTTACTTCACTGCTGAAGGATATTATGAAGGATTTTTCGCTTTTTAAAATACTCTCTTAAATCCGGGTTCGAACTCGCTTTGGCAAAAATCTTGCTAGCAGGCTGTCACGTCCGTTCATTCGAGACCGGCCGTTAGAGCCTCGCAGACCGGCGAGGACGTAGACAAGCAGTAGTTTCTATGCTCACATCTGCGATGTAGCATACAAGTAATGTAAGTAATACCATCAGATTCACGTTTGCAAAAGTCGGCAAATGGCATCGTTAAAAGTCCCCCAGGTTCTAAACTACGATCTTGGGTGTAAAGAAACGCCCCAAACAGTGTTACTGGCCACCTACATGTCCCATATTCACCAATGTGACTACAATTTGACCAATGTGTTGAACGAGAGGTCGGCGCGCATTGCCTTGATCGTCGTTTGGCCAGACGCTTTAGTAAAGGTGACCTTCATTGAACACGCCACAATGTTCAGAGCAGTCATTTGAGGCTCACAAATATTGGTGTGTTTATTAATTAATACCAAGCCGATGAAGGGAATTAGAATTTCGCTCGGAGAATTAATTTATTTTTACTTATATATGCATTTCTTCGGTATGACACAAACAGTCTTACTTCGCACCCAAAAGTACCCCAATTGGTAATTTATTCACTTGCTTTTAGCATACAGTGGGTTCGAATCCGCGGACTTTGGTGTAACGATACCGAAAAAGTACTTCCACTCCTGTACATTTTCAGTGGGGTAGGTCACTGTGGAATATACCAAGCGCGTTAACTTAGGTATTGCATGTTGGAAGGGCGTGCGCCCGAGAGCTGTATCATTAAGTAATATTTTGATGATGAAAGATCTTATAAAATACTCAGGGACATAATTAAGCCGTCAGGTTCTTTTATATGCTCGCATTTGCGACATTGTACAACAGAATTAACTTTTCTTGCAAAAAGAGGAGAACATCGTCAAAACATCGGCACTGCGTGTTTGGGTGTAACGATAAAATAAATATTTTTGATCACATATATTTTGCATTTTGACCACTGTGACTCCGTGCATTTGCTGAGCGAATGGCAGGCGAAGGTCGCGGGTGAGGGTTGCGGACGAGTTGTGTTGATTACCGAACTCTATGGTGATAAAACCTTAGAATTTACTTCAAAGGCATAATTTAAGCATTACATACCTTTATATGCTCACATCTGCGGTATGGGATAGCCTCGATTTACTTCACTTTCAAAAGAATTAGGAGTATATTAAATTTAGAAATTATTAGCCACGTGGAGTCACAGAGGTCACAGTGATTCTTATCTCTGTGACCTTTGTGATTCCAAGCAGGTTCTAAGCAAACTACGGTTGAGGGTCGAGGAAGAGTTGTGTTGATTAACGACTTATTCAGGATAGTGATATGATCTATTCAGAATGGTGATAAAGTCTTAGAAATTACCTCAGACAAACCTTAGGAATTATATACTTTTGTATGCTTACATCTACATCATGGGACAGCCGCCTTTAGTTCTCTTCTAAAAGAATCAGGAATATTTTGTTTTAAATACTCACTTGGTTCACAACCGTGAACTTGATTATAACAATAATACGCCCCAAAAATGTTTCTGACTCTTACATTCCCTGCATGGCAGTCCTCTGTTATGCCAAGCGGCTTCTGAGCCAGAGGTATCGGAAGGTAGACGGCGGGGGCGTGCGCGACCCAGTCAGTACGTTCGAGAGCGTCACGCAGAGGCGACGAACAAAGCTCACCGACGAGCCTTTTTGATTAATACTACGGTAATAAAGCCTTAAATTTTACCTATAGAGGCATAATTCAGCCAGTAGATACTTTTATATGTTCACATCTACGTCATGGAACATCTGTCTTTACTTCGCTTTCAAAAGAATCGAGAATGCATTAGATATAAAAACCCACTAGTTTCAAAGCCGTAAACTTGACTATAACAATACGCCCCCAAACATGTTTCTGGCCCTTACAAATGGCAGACCACTGTGATGCCGAGCGGGTTCAGGGCGCGAGGCGTGGGGTGTGCGGGGGTGGGCGGGGCGTGAGCCGTGCGCGTCAGTACGTTCGAGAGCGGTCATCGGGCGTCACGCAGAGTGGCGCCGAGCGAGGGTCGCCGACGAGTCGTGTTAATTAACTTTTTGATTTTAATATCCGGCCCTCAGCGTGCGCGCCCTCTGTGATAGAGAACTCCCGCCCGTCAGCGGCTGGAATTGCTACCGCTCGCCGCGCCGGCTCGTTCGGGGTTTTATTTCGTTTAATACCCGTTGCGACGGATCTGTAGCATATGTTTGTGTGAGCGATTTAAAAACCTAAGCTTCATTAACGTTTTGAAATGATGTAGCCACGGATGTATTAAAATAGAAATTGCTCTATCTATACACGCTGTGATGTTCGAGAAGGGTGTACTTTGAGGATCGTGTTCAATTCACAGAAATCGAGATAGCCTTTTAGAATGCAACCTTGTTGTTTTTACAAACAGCTAAAAACAGCATAAAATATAGCTACTGAGAGGGCTTAAAGCTTCTTGTGCGGTCCTCGCTTGATGAAACGCTGGCTCTAAGCAATGAATATAGAATATTAATATGTGAGTATATAATTATATCAATACCGGCTGTTATGTTCGGGAAAACTGTAGAGCGGTGGTAGATCATACACGTTGATCATACACGATCGAAAATGCTGAATGATATTTCAAAATTTGTTAAGGAATTTGCAGTCTGCCGTCACTACAAGACAGTGGCAGTTTGGTATTGTTCTCTTCATTTGATTTACAAAGATAGTGGGGCTTTTGACAGGCTTAAATATCAAGGGCTTTTAACGAGAATAATGTAAATAACACATTCATTTTTCACCATGGAACAATACTATGTTTTGAATTTTTTTAAATAAAAATTTGTACACCGCTTTTTACCGAATGTTCCAGTGAATATTTTTCGTCGTTTGCTTTAGGTGTTTGCCAGTGTTACTAATGCCTCCGTGCTGTGTACTGTATCCGCCGTTCTTACACTGAATTATGTAGTGTCTTCGAGATTCAGCAATAATTTTGGAAAAAACTGATCAAAAAAAATTTAAAAAATTAAAATATTCCTTTTTCGCCACACAAATACAGAAAAATATTGTTTCAATGCCCCTTGAGAGTAAGTATTAGAAAACAGCCAACTGAATCAGTTATACGCAACGAACTGGTAGCTCTTTACGAGTAGTTTTCGAACGTAATATTTGCCTCCCTGATTCAACTATGTCAAATGGTACCGACAGTACGCTTGTGTGCATGTATCTGTGTGTGAGCGCGTGTGCCTGTGTGTGAGCGCGTGTGCCTGTGTGTGAGCGCGTGTACTCGTGTGCGTGGGCATGTGCGTGCTTCTGAACGTGAGCATAGACGTGCGCGTGCTCGTGTCTTCACTTACATTTACCTCGCGCTCTTCCATATCGAACTTGTTAACATTAAATTTCGGATTGGTGGGAGAGGGAGGTTGGAGGGAAAGGGCGGATGGGAGAGCAAGGGGATGAGAGAGTAAGAAGGATGGGGATGAGGAGGGATGGGAGAGCACGGGGAATGGGGGTGAGGAGGGATGGAAGAACAAGGGGTATTGGAGGTGTGGGAGGGCGAGAGGGGTGAGAGAACCAGGGGGATGGGAGGACGATTGCGGGTGGGAGGGCGGGGGCAGGGGAGATGCCGTGGCATTCTCCAAGGGCGGTTTGAGCTGATGGGCGAGAACCAGACTGCAATCCTCGAATCAGGACGCGCCACCTGCGCATCATGAAGTGTCGACGAGCAGGAGATGCGACGAAAAAGCAACGCGGAACGTGTCGGTATCTTTCTGTGCCGCTTTATCGTAATGGAAGTGGCTATCTGTGCGGTTCTTCAAGTAGGACTCTTAGGCGGGCAGCCATGAATAATTCAGGAGGCCGTGCGCGGTGGGCGGTGGGCGGTTTGCGCCGGGGCTGGAGCTTCTGCCGCGCGTCGCCATGAGGTCGCTGACGTCACGCTGCCCGACCCCGACCTTTGCAGGACGTCCGTCGCCGCCTCATCCCTCGCAAGAAGACCGAAACAAACACGAAAGGCGGTCAGTCTAGCGGATGCGCGCTCGCTCATCCTTTTTCTTCCTCTTACTCGTCTTTTTTCATCTTCTCATTCTGCCATCTTTTTACGTCGTTGCTTCGTCCTTTTTGTATCGTGCGTAACGTATCTTTATTTTTTCAGCAGGTGATGAACTATGATCTTAGGAACACATTCAAAGAGACGTAAATGTGAAAAAAGTAAATTCCTACCATGCAGGCAGAAATTGGAAGAAAGCGTTGCAGCCTCCGGTCATTTGAGATATGTGTATTGTTACGTCATATAATCAAAAAGGCCGAAAAAATCCAAAAGTTATAAAATAGTTTTATTGTAACTGAAAAAAGTGAATAATCGATAGTGTTATTTCGTCTATTTCCATCTGCACCAACCGAATGTATTTTCATAATCAGTGCATCACAATCGAGTGAGTCACACTGAAACACAGCTGGCGTCATGGGACAGCAAGGAAGAAGAATCCCACCATTAAGTAATGCTATTTATATGTTCCGTTATGGAGCTGAAATTTTTTGAAAATATTCTTGGTTTACTTCAAACAACGTAGGTTTATTGCGAAAGTATTTTGACAATAATAATTCCGTATTTTAATGACAGAAAGAATTCAAAATAAATTGATAATTAAAGTACTATTTAAATATTCTTAGTAAGTTCATTTGGTATGTTTTGATCTCTTCTTACAATATTTAAACTATTTTTTTATTGATTGCTCTTTGGTGGATTTATTGGTTTATTGGTCTGCTAAATATCAAAACTTTCAGTGAAGTCCTCAACATTTCTGGAATTCGCGTGGTAATGCGTTTTGAAAAGGGAGTAAAAACAAACCATGTTCCGTTTACTATTCATTTCGCTTGCACGACTGCAAAATATTTGCCACGTGGCGAAGGCGACGTGACGGCCGGATGCAGCTCGTGCGCGTAGTATCTGCAGGGAATGGACGAGGGAGAAAAGTGGTAGTGAATGCAAATAGGTGGACATAAACAGGCGTGAGCTGGAGCAAAGTGGAGTGAGGTGGAGGAGGAGATGGAGGAGCGAGATGGAGGAGCGTGGTGGAGGAGCGAGGTGGAGGAGCGTGGTGGAGGAGCGAAGTGGAGGAGCGAAGTGGAGGAGCGAAGTGGAGGAGCGAAGTGGAGGAGCGAAGTGGAGGAGCGAAGTGGAGGAGCGAAGTGGAGGAGCGAAGTGGAGGAGCGAAGTGGAGGAGCGAAGTGGAGGAGCGAAGTGGAGGAGCGAAGTGGAGGAGCGAAGTGGAGGAGCGAAGTGGAGGAGCGAAGTGGAGGAGCGAAGTGGAGGAGCGAAGTGGAGGAGCGAAGTGGAGGAGCGAAGTGGAGGAGCGAAGTGGAGGAGCGAAGTGGAGGAGCGAAGTGGAGGAGCGAAGTGGAGGAGCGAAGTGGAGGAGCGAAGTGGAGGAGCGAAGTGGAGGAGCGAAGTGGAGGAGCGAAGTGGAGGAGCGAAGTGGAGGAGCGAAGTGGAGGAGCGAAGTGGAGGAGCGAAGTGGAGGAGCGAAGTGGAGGAGCGAAGTGGAGGAGCGAAGTGGAGGAGCGAAGTGGAGGAGCGAAGTGGAGGAGCGAAGTGGAGGAGCGAAGTGGATTGGCGAAGTGGATTGGCGAAGTGGATTGGCGAAGTGGATTGGCGAAGTGGCGAGGTGGAGGACTGAGGTGGAGGGGTGAGGTGGTGGAGGAGGTGGAGGAGCGAGGCGGAGGAGCGAGGCGGAAGGGCGAGGTGGAGCAAGTGATTGTGAGGGTTGGAGGTGAGCTAGGGCGGGTAGGAGGCAGTCGACGGCTGTGGGCGTGAACGGCCACAGTGATCGTACAGAGGCATTCGGGATCTTTTCTGGGCGGGTGGGGGTGGGTACGGAATGGCGGCAGGGTCGGCAAGGTCACGCGGGGGCGCCTAGGCGGGCGGCTGCGGGTGGCGCATTGAGGCAAGGGCGGCCGCCGGCAGCCGTGGGTGCGTAGGCGCCGCCCCCCGGGAAGGCGATTGGTCGCGCGAGTGGCCTTGCACGGATTACGTCAAATCGCTCGATTCCGATGGTCCCGCGGCGCTGGAGGTCAACTCTGCCGCGGGCATTGGGTCGGTGTGCTTATACAGAACTTCTACATACGGCACCGCACCGGTCACCAAGCTGATTGAAATCGATGGAAAAATATATTTTTTCCCTATTTCCTTGTTTTTATCATCCTGTTTTTTGGTGTTTCACAATCGATATATGTTTTTGATGTATTGTTGCACCTGTAGGAGTTTTATTAGATTTTAATGAAATGTAGTTACAATGAAAAATGAATTAAATATTTGAATATTTACTATTTTACTGGTTTATCTATGCAATGCTCTTTTGAACATTTAATAAAAAGCACAAAATGCATGCTTTCAAGTACTCTAGTTCTATCGAACAAAATAGACATCTAAATCGATAATGCTGTGAAACGTTTGCGAAACGTGTTCCTTGAGTTTGGGCATTCCCTTGGGTTTAGAAACTCTGTTAGGAAGTCGCCAGGGGAATTCCAGTTAATGTTGGAACGGGGAATAGTGTGTTGGTAGCGGAAGCTCATAATAGCAACACAAGACGAAGGAAAATGTGTTTTCAAAGGGAGATGGAGTTATACTGGATAGAGGTGAAGACGTAAACAGGAGGGAAGATAACCTCGGAGGTAAAATGGAAAACAAAGATAAAAACGTGTGTACTACTTTTCGCCAATGCTCATTTCCGATTACTAAAAGCAGGGGAATATCAGAGTTCGCGCAGTAGTTCGCGAAGGGGATGGATTTAAATGAATAAAAGATCCATACTGAAAGAGGTGCAAAACTGGAAATAAACAACGAAGGAGGATGTGGTGGAAAAGTTTTGACGAGCTGCAAAGTGTTTGTGATGTGATGTGATGGCAACTCAAACTGGGATGTCAAGTCAAATACATCAGATACAAAATAAGATACCAGACAGTCGGATACGAACGAACAAAATTGGTACAAATAGAACGACAGAGTATATATGAGGAATGGCATGTAAACTATGAGTATCGAGATTAAAGTTGAGAAACGTAGAAACTGTGAGGATCGAAGGAAGACACCAGAAAGAGAATTGTGAGTTATGAAAGAAGGGCAGCGTCTTCGAGAGTCGCAATGAAGTATGGTTGAGCGTTATGAATTGCTATGGAGAAACGTAAATTATTGTTGTGGATAATCGTGGAGCGTTGTGGAGAGTTGAAAGGAGTTGTGGTAAGAGCAGAGAAACTGTGTGACCTGGAGCGTCATGTAACGTCATGGGACGATGTGTGAAGCTTCGATGATTGTCAGGAGCAAATTGGAATGACGAGAAACGACGAAGCAGCGTTCCTCAGCGCTTGACCTCATTCCACATGTAAGGTTATGTAACATAGTGAACGAATGTAGAGTATAATAGAGTGGCATGGATAGCATTCGCCCTCCAGTATTTTAGTTTGACTACGTCATTATATATATGTATATATATATATATATATATATATATATTGTGACGTACCTAGTTTGCGGTACTTTCCACTACATTTATTTTTAGAAAAGGACGGGTGTCGTGGTTCGTGAATGGGTCTCGTAAGGTTTGACAATAACATTAGAAAACTCAATTATAATTTTCTTTAAACAAACAAGTAATTTATTACCGAAATCACACATTTAGTACATCAATTTTAACCTAATTACTCCCTGTTTTGGTACCAAAACTATACCCATTATCTTAGATTTCACAATACCTTGAATACCAAAAATAGTTCACTTCTCGGATAGTTCCCAACGGCTGCGACGATCGGCGGCCTTCGGCGCGACTCGGCGCCCCTTCGGACGGTTGACTGCGTGGACGCTCGCGGCACTGGCCCCCTGCAGCGGTTACACAATGCCTCTGCTTCAACTCCGACCGTTGCACGTGTCTTCCAAATCGAGTAGGCACTGCTTTTATATTACTGTCCGCCTATCCCTTGCAGTTTATCTCGATGCTTTCTTGCGGCACAATCCATCCATTCTCCTTAGCTTTCCTTCTTACAATAACGCCGACACGTGGTCACTACCCACGCCGTTATCAGCCACGCGGCTTACAGTTTTTCCCTTTTTCCACCACTGTTCCTGACACCAATACCACGATCACCAGCTTGCGCTATTTAACATTTGCCACTGTCACACTTAACTCACTTCTTGATAACTTCCCTTACATTATTTAACTTAATTTTGTCCTTCTTTTACCGCGCGCACCAACATCGCTCCGCTCTCCTTAGAGTTCTGTTCCACACTGCAACTGCCGTCGTCTCCCCCCGTCTCGCCGCCTTCTCGCGCCTGACTCGTTCCCTTGTCGCGTCCGTTACTCGCCGCCGTTGCCGCGCAATTCAAAATGGGCGTAATTGGAAGAAAATGCCCTGCGTTTCGAATTAATTAGAGAAACGCTCCGCGTTTCAATATATATATATATATATATATATATATATATATATATATATATATTGAAACCCAGAATATGTGTTTCATTACACTAATTAAATCATTAGTGTAAGAAATTAATTGCTATTTTGAACTGCGCGGTGCGCGCGCTGACCGCGGCGCGCCGGGGCCGGCGAGCAACGGCTGCCACCGCGGACGGTGCCTCCGCCGCCGGGAGGCTAGCGTGTGAATTTCGGTTGGAACGGGGCAGCGCGCACGTGCAAAAGTTCGTTACGAGAATCGCGGACGAGGGCCGTTGGCAGAGCGCTGAGCAGAGAGACGCCCGCGGAGCGGCGGCGAGTGCGGACGTGCCGCGAGAGCTCGCGAGTAATACATGGATGCAGACGACAGGCAATGTAACTGCGGAAACATCTGAAACTGTAGTATATCACAAACGTGTAAATAGAACATTAGAAGTATTAGTATAGTGAAATATTAGTGTTGGCATAATAATTGATTTCGCTCCTATTAGTTGGTGCGGAGGGAACATTCTTGAAATCGTGCGGTACAGAACTGTGACCAGTATACAGCATAGGCGCGGGTCGAGTAATTAAACCCACTAATGGACAGTGATTCGAGGAAGGTGCGAAGCCGAGGTGTCAAGATCCTGATCGGGGAAGAATTGTTGGAGCATCAGCCGTGGGCGATTACCACGCCATCCGATGCTGACGGCCCGCAGCAGTAGCAGAGGTCGACAATCCTGTCGGCACGAGCGGTTCTACGAACATCATAGGTATCCGTCCGGGGCCCCGAAGGTATGAGAAATGCATTTCACTCTTAATCTTGGTACCAAGGCAGAGTATAAAAACGTTGTCTGATTATGTAAATGATAAATTTGATTTAAAATAAATCTTGTTTATAATTGTATTTCAATTTATGATTAACCACCCCAACGTTGCACCAAATTATCCAGGGACCCATTCACGTAAAAGATACCCTCTCTTAGTGTTGTATTGCAGTGAAAATACCCGGCATCACCAGGTATGTCACAGCTGGCGCCCGAACAAGTGGAAAACGTATAGTTAAGAAATGCGGCCTTAGGAAAGTTGGTGAAATGTTGGAAAATAATGTGCATGTAATTGTTGTATAGTAATGCAGGGTATAGATGAGAAGCAGGCAGTGCAAAGTGTATTATTATAGAGTACAAAAAAAAATAACAATACATGTGTTAGCAAAAACATGCACAAGTCAAGTAAGCATAATGAAATGTTGATAATTACAAAAATGTTGTTGCGTAATTAATTGCGGGCCGACATAGGCAATTATTGGTGAGCATCCAATATATAGTTAATATTGTAGTTACTGAGGTTATGAAAGCTATACATGTACATGTTACAAATAATATAATGTAATAGAATTCCAAAGTAAGACATATTAATGTAAGACATATTTTGTAAGACATATTAATAATATTTGAACTGCTTGGCAATTTTTTATAACATGGAAATCAAAGAAATGGGGAAGTAGTAATAATTCTTATGAGAATATAAAGGTGGTTAATAGTGTTGTACAAATTATGCACAAAATTGTTTTTTTGCTGGGAACATTCACTCAGTAGTGCATTATCTATTGGTGATGGTAAAGTGTGGGGAATTTATTAGAAAAGATACCAGGTTGGGAAATATATACCAGCAGTGTGAATGTTTGTTGTGAATATCTATATGATATTATTGAGGAAAATTCAGGGAGGAGATATGACATGCAAATGTGAATGATGATTATGTACATAATATAGCAATAAGTGCGTTGAAAAGTAATTTCAATTAATAAGGGATTTATTATAATTTGAAAGCATTTTTGTGTAATAGTATTAATGAGTCTATTAGCAGTGTATATGTGTTTCAATGGTAATAATATTATGTATTGTAAGGATTATGTTTATGCATTGGTAGGTGAGTGGAAATTTACATGGCTATTGAATTAGTGTTATTGTGTTTTGGTGGTGAGTGAGGGTTGTCCGGCATTAGTTAGCAATTGAAATAGGTGTGAATTAATCCATTCACGAAGGATACAGTGTTGTGGCGGACATAGTTACTTCATAGGATAACTGTGATATCGTTGGTAGGTGAGGCAAGTGGAAAATTTGTGCGGTATTTTAGTGTAGTGAGAATCGATCGGACAGCTCAAAGCAACAGAATGGAGGCGCAAAATGTAGTGCTGGACCGGGAGGAGAAGGCGGATGAAGTAAGGGAGATAGATGTAGGAATCGATAACAGCATGTCATCGGAAAGTAGGGATAGTGGAATTGGGAGCCGGTTGGACGATACGTCAGGGGATAATTTTAATAAAGAAGTAGAAGTGACATCGACACCGATGATCCAGGCAACAAGGAATCCAAATCTGGGGGGTGGGGAAAATACCCATACAGACTTCATGCAGATGATGACGATGATGTGGGAACAGAATAGGAAGATATTGGAAGGACAGGAGGAGCAGAAAATATTCACAGTAGAGCAGAACAGGAAGTTGGCTGAAGAACTGAATAGGAAAGTAGAAGATCAGAAGAAGTTGGCCGAAGAACAGAATAGGAAGATATTAGAAGAATTGAATGGAAAATTTGAAGAACATAGTAGGAAATTAGACGAACAAAAATTATTCACAGAGGAACAGATTAGGAAGCTGGCAGAAGAACAGAATAGGAAATTAGATGCAATAGGGGGGCGAATAGGACGCGCTGAAGAGCAAATTGAGTTAACGAAGAATGAGATGACCAAAATCGCGGAGCGGGTGGAAAGTCATGAGCAATGGACTGCCGAAGAATTAGGGAAACCGAAAAAGGAGTTAGAATTCCAAGTAATTAGTCTGGGGGGAGAATTAGAGAATAAGTTATGCCAGCAATTAGATGCTAAAACCGCTAAGCAGGACGAGAAAATTGAAAGGATGCAGTTAGTAGTCAAGGAGGAAATGCAGGAGAATAAGCGGGAATGTGAAGAGAAGGTTGTGTTACTACGAACAGAGATTGAACAAATAAAAGAGTGCAAGGCATCCCCAGTTGCAGCAAGCGGGACGGTACCATTTACCCCTCCAAGATCACTAAAATTTTCAGGAGACGGGAAAGAAAATCCATGTATATTTATGAAGGCAGCAGAACGACATCTAGATGTTATCAATACTTCGGAAAGGTGTAAAATACAATTATTATATTTAATGTTAGAAGGCAACGCAAGGATATGGGCCGATACATTTGATAAATTTCCCGAATCAGTAAAGGCATTTAAAGATCGATTCCTTGAGCGGTATTGGAATGAGGAAATTCAAATTAATTTTAAAATCAGCTTAATGAATAATCATTACAACCAGTCGATGGGAAGCTTGCGGGAATACGCAACAAGGCGTATTATGGAATATAAAACGCTATCCCCACCGATGAGCGACCAGGAAATAATATGTGTATTGACAAGACAATTCCCAGACACAGTGCAGAATCTTTTACGTAGTGTGCAGCACACCGATCTGGAAAGATTCCAGAATGTGTTAGGAGGGTACGACTTGACATTTGCAGGCGTACCAACGAACAGAAATGAAGGGAATGTTAATATGGTTAGATCGGAACGTAACCAGGGGCAAGGGAATGATAGGAGCAACGATTACCAGAGAAACCAACGCGGAAGAGGGGGAGACGGATGGAGACCAGAGCCGGGGAACCAGAGACCGGACTGGAACAGATCTAATTCAAACTGTACGGAGACGCGAGGCGGGGGTGGGAATGCACCCGACCGATTAGCACAGCCTAGCACAAGTAGTGATCAAGGACACTATTTAAACTAATAGAGTCCGCGGTGATAGGTGGCCCCATTGCGGACGCGGAAATCGATGACGTAAACGCGGTCTCCATAAACGCTATGCAGCCGGTAACCTACGATACCCAACCGTGGCGGAGATGTAAGAACTCAGCGGTCAGAATCAGGAAATGTCCCACGATATCGATAGAATGTGAAGGCATAATTAAAGAAGCTTTAGTGGATACAGGGTGCACGACTACAGTAGTATCAGAAGAAATGTATGAGGAGTTAAAAGCAACAGGAAAAGAAGTAATGTGTTTGCCTATGAATAGGGCGTATGTGATTGGGGCAACTCAGAAGAAGTCAAGCCCCATCACAAAACAAATCATGTTTCAAGCCAGGATTGGCAACCAAGTATACGAGATGGTGGCCCTGGTAGTCAAAAAATTATTGTATTCGGTAATCATAGGGATGGATTTTCTGGTCGATCACAGAGTAAATATAGATCTAGAACGGCAGGTGGTAGAACTGGGGAGCCAGGCGGTAGGATTTGACTTGGGGATGGACGAAGAATACGAAGCATGTACGGGCGTAATGGCAAAAGATTCATTAGAAGAACAGCTGAGGCAGCAAACGGAGAAGCAGATTGAGAAGTTTGCGGAAGAACAGAGCAAAGAATTAGGTAAACAGAAAAGATCCGAGGAGGAACAGAATAGGAAGGCGGAGGAACGGAATAGAAAACTAATAGCAGAACAGAACGGGAAGGTGGTTGAAGAACAGATTAAGAAGCCGGCAGAAGAAATGGGAAGAATCACAGAAGAACGGAGTAGGAAGCTCATCGAAATATGCGAAAAACCGTATGGGAAAGCGGAGGAACTGGATAGGAAAGATGAGGTGCTAAAATTTCAATCATGCCATCAAGTAGATGCTAGGGTAGCGGTAACAGATAGAAACGAGGGGATGACGAACCAAATCCATGAGGAAGTCAAGACAGCGGAGGGCAAAACGGTGGAGGTCCAAATCGAGACCGAGGAGGATGTTTATAAAGTGAAAGTGAAAACGGAAGAATTGAAGTTAATAATGGAAGAAGAAATGGAAATGAAAATAGAAGAAATGGAGCGTATAATAGAAGAAGAAATCGTGGAAAATATACAAGGGTGCGAAGTGAAAAGAGTACAAGAAGAGTTTAAACAGGAAGAAGACGGGAAAATGTCGCCAAGTGTCAAGTATGGGGTGACACCAATTATGCCTCCAAAGTCGATGAAATCTCTGGGAGATGGGACGGAAAACCCTAAGGTAGTTCTGCGAGCAGAAGAACGGCACCTAGCATCAAACAACATATTGGAAGGATACAAGATCCAGTTATTACACCCAATGTTAGAAGAGAACGCCAGGACATGGGCAGAGAATTTTGGTATATTTCCGAAATTTTTGAAGGGATTTGAAAACAAGATTTCTGTACGAAAGCGGAATGAAGAAACCCAAATAAACATCAAGAGCGACCAGAGGAATGGCCATTACAACTACATCACGGGAAGTCGTAGTGAATACAGAACGAAGAGCGTTATGGAGCCAAAAACATTATTTGCTCCTATAAAATATCAAGGAATTATTTGCATGTCAACGCGACAGTATCCTGTCACCGTGCAAAGCCTACTGAGCAGAGCAGATCATACCGATTTAGGAAAGGGTTTGAAGATATTGGAGGGGTACAACTTTATGTTTGCAGATGCCCCAAAGTATGGGAATGAAGGAGATGTAGGCAGGTCAAGAATGGAGCGAAGTCAGGGGCGAGGGAAGAGTGATGGTATGGTCAACAATTGGTACAAACGTAGAAGAGGTCGCAGCTGGAAATGGGATGATACTTATCAAGATGTGTTCAACACGCTGGAAGCTATGTCCTACAACTGTAATTTGGGAAATCAATGTCAGCAAAATGAAGAGGAATCGTCGCACAAGAGACAAGACATAGTAGGACATTACAAGCTTCAAATCGGAAACCTGGTTCAACATGGATGGAAAATAGTGAAGTGTAAATAAGTGTAATGTTAGGGTTAATAATAAGTAATCACATGTTAATTCGATTCTAGGTTATGAGTGTATATAGGGCTTTTAGCAATATGCGAGAGAGTGCAACCATCGGCAGTGACGATGTTACTAGTGTGAATTTTGTCCAGAAGCGGGAAAAATTCAAAAAAAGAAAGGGGGGGGTGATGAAACCCAGAATATGTGTTTCATTACACTAATTAAATCATTAGTGTAAGAAATTAATTGCTATTTTGAACTGCGCGGTGCGCGCGCTGACCGCGGCGCGCCGGGGCCGGCGAGCAACGGCTGCCACCGCGGACGGTGCCTCCGCCGCCGGGAGGCTAGCGTGTGAATTTCGGTTGGAACGGGGCAGCGCGCACGTGCAAAAGTTCGTTACGAGAATCGCGGACGAGGGCCGTTGGCAGAGCGCTGAGCAGAGAGACGCCCGCGGAGCGGCGGCGAGTGCGGACGTGCCGCGAGAGCTCGCGAGTAATACATGGATGCAGACGACAGGCAATGTAACTGCGGAAACATCTGAAACTGTAGTATATCACAAACGTGTAAATAGAACATTAGAAGTATTAGTATAGTGAAATATTAGTGTTGGCATAATAATTGATTTCGCTCCTATTAGTTGGTGCGGAGGGAACATTCTTGAAATCGTGCGGTACAGAACTGTGACCAGTATACAGCATAGGCGCGGGTCGAGTAATTAAACCCACTAATGGACAGTGATTCGAGGAAGGTGCGAAGCCGAGGTGTCAAGATCCTGATCGGGGAAGAATTGTTGGAGCATCAGCCGTGGGCGATTACCACGCCATCCGATGCTGACGGCCCGCAGCAGTAGCAGAGGTCGACAATCCTGTCGGCACGAGCGGTTCTACGAACATCATAGGTATCCGTCCGGGGCCCCGAAGGTATGAGAAATGCATTTCACTCTTAATCTTGGTACCAAGGCAGAGTATAAAAACGTTGTCTGATTATGTAAATGATAAATTTGATTTAAAATAAATCTTGTTTATAATTGTATTTCAATTTATGATTAACCACCCCAACGTTGCACCAAATTATCCAGGGACCCATTCACGTAAAAGATACCCTCTCTTAGTGTTGTATTGCAGTGAAAATACCCGGCATCACCAGGTATGTCACAATATATATATATATATATATATATATATATATATATATATATATATATATATTGTAAACACACACGGGGGAGGGCGCCAGGTTCAGTTCCTGTAACGTGGTTGGATGGAAGTGTTGGGAGGTCATGAATTAACACACTGAATCATTTTGTAACAAATTGAGGTTTATTCCTGGCACCATGAGCTGCCAGGGAAGTTACAGGTCGCTAAGGGCGACACAGGTTTCCTCTTATATCTATTCTGCGAGCTCATTACTTTGATCACTAATAAACTAATTCTCTTAAAGCTAACAAAATAAGGCTTAATTTCTAATAATGCATGCAACATTCGATCTACCATCTACAATCTGCAGGGCCTGAGCGCGGCCACTATTAATCTCTCGCCCAAAATGTCCTGCGAGGGAGCCTCGCGTCATAACTTTCACCGCTGGCTGTGTTGGCTCCGCGGGCCGGCCGGGCGGCGACCCTCCGATGCAGAGGCGGCAGGCAGTCTTAGGTCGCCGACCTCCCACGGTGCGTCCCTCCTCAGCTGGCGGCGTGGCGCGGCGACGGAGTCGCCAGATCGTGCAGACTCAGTCGGTCGAGGGCCCACGAGTGCTGGCCGTAGTGCAGTGCGGGCATGAATGAGCCCGATGTGGCGAAAGGCGGCAGAGGCAGACGGGCCTACGCGGAAGTAGCGCGGGATCCTGCTATCTCCCGCCCGAGTTTCCTCCGCGGCAAATCCACTGTGCCAATTTAAGAATGTCTTTCCACTAATACCGGCCTAATCAGAATTACTTCTCTCTGATACTGTCTTTCCCTTAGTCATGTTCTAATCGTAATCATCTTCCTCTCTGGGAATGTCTTTCCCCTGGTCGTGTCCTAATAAGAATAAACTTCTCTCTGGGAATGTCTTTCCCCTAGTCGCGTTCTGATAAGAAGTATCTCCACTCTGGGAACGTCTTTCCCCTAGTCGCGTTCCGATCGTAAGTAAGTTTCCTCTGCCCATCTCGCGTTCAAGAAGGCTCTCTTCCCCCCTCCCAAAATGTTTCTAAATCTGTAAATTTACCCCTTCCCTCATAGTGAAACCTCCCATTGGCTGAGGGTAACTGCGTTTTAACATTCTAGTTTACCAATCAAGTTGCAGTTTTCGTGGAATTTTCCAGAGATCTCTCTCTTTCTATCTCCGGCCCCCCTTCTCTCTCTCTCTTCCTTTGTAAGTGATCACAGAAGCTTCTTGCAGCTGTCCGGACACGTGTTCACGCGGTAGCGTATTCTCATGGGCCATAAATGGTCGGCGGAGGCTAATCGGAAGCCTGCGACGGTTAATTTCTAAATGACCCCTTTGGGGATTTGGGCGCCTTACCCGGGCGCGTGGCAAAACGGGTGCGGGGGTGGGTATTGTTCGATGGGGGGTTGGCCGATGGCTAGAATTGTAGCGTTCACGAGGTGTCATAAACATGTCCTTTTCCTAATAGACACCCGTGTCAGCCCTTTGGGACTTCGTGTTCCTTCCGCGGGCGCGTGGCAAAAAAGGGGTGCGGGGGCGGGTATTGTTCGATGGGGGGTTGGCCGATGGCTCGGCCGGCTTTTACGATGGGTAATAAACGTGTCCGCCCCTAATGGGGCCTGAGTGCGGTCGGTGCAGGCTCTTTCAAGTAAGGGGCGTGGCCTGGCGGCCGTTAGAGGGGTCTTCGCGACAAAGGCGTCGTCCCGTGACCTACTTTGCCGCGATGGAAGCTATCTCTAGATGAAATTATTACGATGTTATTGGCGACGCCACAATAAAATTATTCCAATGTGATTGGTGACGCCAAAATATATATATATATATATATATATATATATATATATATATATATATATATATATAATATTAAAAACGATTTAAATTCGCTTTTAAAAACGTTTTCCGTAACGTTTATTCTGATACAACTCGTATAAGTAGGTAGTACTATATATACATGTTAAGGAACGTTTTAAATCATTTATAATAATCCAGCAACAAAAAATGTCAGTGTGTTTCTGCAGAATTTTCCCCAGTCCTGTATCAAGCAAGAGGAAAAAATAGAAGTTCGTATATTGGGGCACACGAGTAAAAATATGCACCCATGAATCCTGCAATACGCACGTAGCGCTTCAACAGTTCAACATGCACCACATAATTATGGATAACACGAAAGCAATGCGTCCTAGGCCACTAAATCAGGTAATCTCATCGAGGAAGCACACGAGTATAATTCGTAAGCCTCGTTCTACAAATTGAGACATCTTTGAACCTTTTGGAAATTTAGCTCTTCCCGGTAGTACTGTTCGTTAACTGGAGTGGTTAGAAACTAGAAATATATGTAAAAAAACTAAAAGGATAAATACAGAAATAATCTTCCACGAAGTGAGTGTTTGCTTTTTTTGTGCACTATAGTTTCAACATATAGCAATATTAAACTGTAATACTAGCTCTAAATGGCACCAATATCATTTGAAGGCGGTGCCAATTTTGAAGACGTTTTCACTTGTAAATCAATTACTTACAAAGTGTGGAATGCTCGCACGGGTCATCGCCTGACATGTGCGATGATAGGGAAATATGATGGCGTTGTAATGGCGGAGAAATATGATGAATAATTACGGAGGGAACATAGGCAGCTAAAGAACTCAAGAACCGTACAATTAACGAAAAAGGAAAAATTCTTCATTTCTTTAGAGGAGCCTGTGCCTGAAGCAATGCTAGGAGGTGTGTAAGGTTATGGCACCATCATGAAACGTTGCTTAACACGGTATTAAAGAGCACTGTAAAATTACGAAGAGAGTTACAATTATGAAGTTGTAGGAGAGTGCTAACAGAAGCGAAAAAAAATGTGCAATGAACGAAAACAAAAGGAGGAAATCTGTCTTTCTGTACGAGCCGGAGCCGGTGACTACACGTAGTAGCAGTGAGTGTTAAGTGAAGCGCCACTCGGAGGCACGTAACATGCGGCACATCGTGGAACGTCGTATGTCACAAGAGCCTACTGCAAGAGTACGCACAGAAATATGAGTAAGTACAAAGTTGTTGGTGCGAGCTAACAGAGACGAAAACCGGCAAAAAACACGAACACAAAATGGGAACCTTACTTGTGAAGAGCCAGTACGTATGTGAAGCAACGGAGAGTGACATGAAGTGCAGCTGAAGGACGTGTGGAGGTTAATAACTTTGCGGACGGTATGAAACGTTGTTTTGGAGAGCGTAAGCGCGCGCTGCAGTAGTATGAAGAGGGATGTGATGAATAATTACGGAGTAGCCAGAGCCAGCAAGGGAGCAAAGAAAAACATGCAATAAACGAAATGTAAAAGAAGTAAATGCTGGTCCGGGTGACCGAGATCGCTAAGGCAGTTGTGCCGTAGTGATTTCGGACCGAAGGATCGCGGGTTCGAGTCCCCTGTCGCGCATGGTTGTACTTCCTCCATCCTTTCACCCGTATCATCACCATATCATGTCATCATCACAGTTACCATACCGTTCAATGCAATAATGGTCGCTAATGACCTAGATGTGATCTTAAATATCAAAAGAAGGTGTAAATGTCTCCTTTTTGTTTGATAACCCGGTGACTCGCTATATTCCGTACCGTCCTTTCGCCTGGGGAACGCTGCGGTTGAACAGCCGGCCGGGCTAATGAGTGGGATGGAAGCGAAGCGAGGAAAAATGTAACTTGTGCACCTCCTGAAATGCGGTATATTGTATTTTTAGAGAGCGCTGTTACTACTATACGCACAGAAATGTAATGAATATGTTCCAAGTGGTTTGTGCGAGATAACAGAGACGTTGAGAGCCACCCAATTCTCGAAAATGAAATGAAAAAAATCTCCTTACTTGTAAAGAACCGATAAGTACGTGGGGCAACGGGGAGAGACGTGAAGCGCAGCTAACAGACCTTAAGGTTATGCAAACTTACGAACGCGGGGTAACGTTGTTTCAGAGAGCGTTATCGCGCGCTGCGACAGTACAAAGAGAGAGATGATGAATAATTACGGAGTGGCCCGAGCAATGCAACAGAGGCTAGGAAAATTGCGTAATAAACGAAAATAACAGGTGAAAATTCGACCTTTCTTTTGAGAATCGGACGACTTGCTGTCGGTGCAGCACTGTCCTTTCACCTGGGGGTGCGTCTCGGCGGGGAAGCATATCGTTAGAGGAGTTGGTGGCTATACTTCGATTTAAACATAGTAGTATTTCTAGGCCACGAGCTGGACGGACTCTCTCATTCAATGGGGATGCTTCGTTACGATTTACATTTTTGGTGTAGGAGCTCCCGTTTGGATGACAATGTCCCTCTCCTCTTCCAGCCCGTGACCTTGAGGCTTCCCCA
This sequence comes from Gryllus longicercus, assembly GCA_038098605.1. NCBI lineage: Eukaryota > Metazoa > Arthropoda > Insecta > Orthoptera > Gryllidae > Gryllus > Gryllus longicercus. The sequence continues at coordinate 4,647,593 of JAZDUA010000019.1, read as the reverse complement.
TAAATAAATAAACGTATAACTGAGAGTGACGTGAACCAACGTTTGGGGGCATGTAACATGTGACTCAACGTGGAACGTGGTCTCACATAGAGTTTTAAAGCGCTTCAACAGTACGCAGAGAATTGTGATAAATAATTACGCAGTGGCTATTATTGAGACAACGAGAACCCCAATACACGAATATAAATTGAAAAAAATCTGCTTGTAAATAATCAGTAAGTACATGAATCAACGGGGAGTAACGTGAAGCAACGATAAGAGACGTGGAAGTTATGAGACACTATGGAGGCGGTTTTACGTTGTTTTAGAGAGCGTTAGCGTGCGTCGCGACGGCGGGGCGTAATGAATACAGAACGGGAAGAGCGAGTCAACAGAGTCGAGAAGAACCGCTTCATAAACTAAAAATGAAAGGTGAAAATTCTGCCTTTCTTTCTCGCCTCCTGCGACTCGCAGTGTGTCTATCCGGCGCTGTCCTTTGGCCTGGGGTGTGCTGTGCTGCGCCGCGGTGCGGTGCGGTGGGGCGGCCGGACGGGTGAGCGAACGAGCGGCGCGGGAGGCTGCGCCGGGACAGAGCGGCGCGGCGCTGCGCGGCGTGTGTTTGGCTTCCGCCAGAGCGCGCCCGGGGCAGCGCCGAGTCACACACACGGCCGGCCGGCGCCTGTCACTCGTTGCTCGTGCGAGAGCGCGTGTTGACTGTACGGCACATCAAATGCGAAGCGACGGCCGCACCGTTCGCGACTCTGCGCAGTGAGTACGCCGGGGTGATCCCGCTTTGTATCTCACGTTGAGGGGAAGAGGGGGAGATTTGAAACAAAATGGAAAAGTGCGATTCATGTTTAGGGAAAAAGAGTATTTAAAGAGAAATAATTTGTTTAAATACATGAATATTTGCCGACCAGGATTGGCTAGAGAATGGACCGACTGAAAGCTTCGGTGCGAAGGGTCGCGGATTCGAGTCCTGCCTTGGGCATTGTTCTTTGGTCCTTCTCTCTCATTAACGTGCTTCCGAGGAGGGCCTCGCGTTCTGCTGACCCCAGATCAGAGGAGCCTAAAAGTGTGTTGGTGTCTAGTGTAAAGATAAAAAAGCCCTAGAAAAAAATATATGTATATTTAATTATTTCATGCTAAACTCTAACCAATTCATTTCATTTGTGGGCGTGACGGGGATTTTCTAATTTTACGTTCACTTTCGCAGTAATTACGCAAATGCAACGGCGTTTGTAATCTCAGTGTGATACTTGTAGTTATGGAATTAGGAGAGTATCAACAATAGCCTGACCTTACAATTATGTCAAAAGCATTCGTTCATTTTTTTATATTTTACACTAAATAGTTCAGAGTTTCATACAATATAATAGATATCTGAGAGTAATTGGCTGTAACATAAACAAAATTTACTTTTAATACAAAATACAACACGTAATTGCAATAGGTATTTTATCAGCCATGCCTCAGCAAGATTATAATTTCATAAAATAATCTTTGAAAAATCATTTGATTTCAAGAGAAAGAACAGTTATTTCTTCACAGAATTAGAGATATATTGTTATTTAATTGTGCGTAAATCAAAGTGGATTTTTATTTTATTCCTTCATCAGTGTAATTTCTAGAAGCCGCGTGTTTTCATTCTGAAAATAAAACACAAGTATAAATTAATGCACACAGCTCACATTTTGTTTTAGTATCTTGAATTTCATTGATAACGATGTAAACGAGTGCATAGCGATTTATAAATCATATTTAATAATATTTACGAGATTTTATTTCGACATTCATTAACTAATGCACTCAGACCACAGAGTGTTTTGTTAATTTGCATTTTAGAAATGCGATTTTCCGTTGGAACATTAATGCTGGGCAACAAATTATACGAGTGAATTTATGTGAACTGAAGTTATTTAATATTACAAATGATAGGAACAAGGGGCGGAATTATCTAGTTTTTTATTGTGTATTACGTGAGATTTCAAGTTCCTAAAGTGGACTTCAACGGACTCGAAGAACAGGTACAACGTACTTATCAAAACACTATAACATGTCACGTAGGAAACAGTGTAATTGACTTCAAAGTGTAATAAGCACTACAAATGTCGTGCAGAAAAAAGACTTAAAAGCACTCGAAAAGGGCTTTATGACACTCCTGAATTGCGATAACAAAAAAACGAACTGTATTCGTTGGAGGCATGGCACTGTCTCACGCTGTCGAGCTGTTTGAACAGTTCAGTCGCAGCCTCTCGGGTCTGTGAATTCTAACCAGAAGGGCGGCTTTGATCTCACACTTTTCCTGTTTTGTTGGATCTCTTTCAGACACGTAAAGGCCGACATCAGCTCAGCGTTTCCTCTACAGCATCTTTGAAAGAGATGAGAGATGATTCTAGTGCTCAAGCCCCGATTGTGGCGTTTTTTCGACTAAGCATAAAGCTGGGCCCAATTCAATCTCTGTCTGGAGAAGAAATCTAGCCAACGACTAATCTCGTCGGTAGTTTTCCCTTGGATTCTGCAATCAATTCTAGGCGAATGCCGGAGCAGTACCCTCATAAACGAGCCACGGAATACGTGCCATCTTCTTTTTCTTACTTTTTTCTTATCAATAGATATATACACCCTTACAAGCTCTTCACAACTATAAATACCATCCTGCCAGTCGAGAGTTTATACCTTATCCCGGATGGGGATGTGTTCCACTTGTTCAGGCGGGGGGAGATGCCTTGATAGGAAATACGTTGCCAGGGGACTACAGATCGGGCCTGGATCTCCCGTTACGGCACAGAAAGAAAAAGGGAACTCACGGAATATAATGTGTGGGTGTAATACATTTATGGGTCGAATGATTCGGGGAGCACACGCTCAGAATCAATAATCTCTTTATCACTTTCACACTGGCTTTCCATGTGATTCTTCTGCCTGCCCATTGTTTGTTATCCCCTCTCTTTTGGTTTTAGAGTGGCATGGTGCTCAACTCTACATTCCAAGGGAATATTAAATGAGTAACCATTTTATTACTTACACACCTCATGAATGTTGAGAAATGTAAAATTATTCATGCATAAGAACACACAGCAAAACTGAATGTATTTCATTTTATTTCGAGCAACAACAACTATAATAGTGTAAGCTAATCAGTAAAATGTTGGATTCATATTTAGGCTGCAGGGATGTGTCGAATTTAATGGCAATTTAATACATTTCGATGCTCATTAACATGAATAATTTTGCGTTACAATAGAAGTTGTCAGTAATCTGAAGTGATTTGATTTTGCCAATAATTCGTATCCATTTTGTTAACACAGTTTATTATAAGACTCTTTTATTGTAATTGAAGGACAAATTACAAAACTCATTATAATAAGTTTCAATTCATGATTAAACATACGTGGTATATTGCAGGTAAATATATTTTTAAAAGATTAAGTTCCCTGTTGTTTTTTTTCACATACGTGTTCATACACTGTCTTAGCATATTGTGAACAAATTTTAATATTTCAAATCATAATTAATTAATTTTCGTAAAAAACTTGGGATGGAACTTTTTTCAAAATACAGAAAATTAACAATTTTATAACAGTGTCCAGAATGACTTTGTGCCATTTCTCCATCACAGCTGGCAAGCGTTAAATAGCGTGCGAATTTCACATTGTATTTCAAATACTATATTTTACGAGTATTTATAGCGAGTTTTATTAACAAATATTATTGCCAGGATTTTCATTTGTAATATTATTTTTCATTATTTTGAATATTTGAAATATTTTTGGCGTCTGTCGTAAAACTTCCTACAGTAAAATTTCAGAAAAAAGGTTGGCTTCGGTGGAGTCCGTTAACTTCGTGACTTCCTCCGCGGATACGCCAGTAAGATGTGATAGATTTCTCTGAGTCATGCGTGCTATCAAGTCTCACTGGGGGCTTCTACATTTCCATCGCTGACCAAAACATGCTATCTTTGAGCAACTGTAACCAACAATCCTACTTTGTCTTTTCCACGGCGATCAATATCCCTCGGCTGCATTTCTCTCTCTCGCAACAGTGTTAATATTTCAAATCAGAATTGGTTACTTTTTCTCAAAATCTTGCACTCTCTGTCAGAGGAGAGAACTTTTTTCCAAAATACTGAAAATTAACAATGTCAAAAGATATAGGAATTGTAGTGAGTTTTCGTTAGCATTTTCAATGAAATAATTATATGCGTCGTCATTGCCCACAATATTATTTATTAAAATAGCAGCTTTCGATGGCTTAGCCATCATCATCATAGCAAAATCATCATCATCAAATCAAAAAAAATATTGACGTTTTAATGTTTTTGTTTTTCTTCTTGTACTAAAAAACTGATGATAATGGCTAAGCCATCAAAAGTTGCAATTTTAATAAATAATATTGTTGGCAATGACGTCGCATATAATTATTTCAATGTCGAAAGAGTTCCCATTCTTCAAATTCTCACCGTTTTTGCTTCCCTTTCTTCTTCGTGCATTTTTCCACAGTCCGTCTCTGCTGTTACTCTACCATAATCAGAAATACATTTCTCTGCGTATGCCCGAACGTGACTTTTCATCCAAAACTCACCCTACTTGCATGCAACTTTTTGTAGCACCCTAGCTCTGCCTCTTGGATGGACAGTTGTCATATCTTACATGTATGCGTGAACTCTAATACTGATTGGGATACGAAAAGTATGTATAGAATGACCAAAAATTATAAAGAAGGACATGGATGGATAGCGGTATAATAACGCCCGCTCGTAGACCTCGTAAAATTCTCCTCCCCCATCAGGAATTGAATCGTCGATCGATCTCCCAGTATCCGAAGTGCGGTACTTAAGCCTCCGTCATTCTCACGTCTCTCACTGCTATGCACTCACCGCCTTTACAGTTCACGTTACGACACTATCACCCTCTCTGCGGCGTCTACCTTCCCGCCGCCTCCGCCGCCTCCGCCTCCGCCGCCGCCGCCGCCTCCGCCGCCGCCGCCGCCTCCGCCGCCTCCGCCGCTTCCGCCGCCTCCGCCTCCACCGCCTTCGCCTCCGCCTCCACCGCCGCCTCCACCTCCACCGCCGCCGCCTCCACCTCCACCGCCGCCGCCTCCACCGCCGCCGCCACCGTACCGCCGCCGCCACCGTACCGCCGCCGCCGCCACCGCCGCCGCCTCCGCCTCCGCCGCCACCTCCACCGTCGCCGCCACCGTCGCCACCGCCGTCACTGCCGCCGCCGCCGCCGCCTAGCCGGCAGACTAATGGATCAACAGCGCCGGAGGGCTTTTAGCCGCCGCCGCCAAACAACAAGCGCGAGGTCACGGCAGCTGACGGACTTTTGGCGGCTGAGAGTGGGGCCTGCGCGAGCGGCCACTTGCGGTAGGCTCAGGCTACGGATTGTGGGGAGAGTTGCATACAGTAATAGCTATGTACGAAACCACTGTTCACTTGTTCATACTTTTCATTTTTGGTGATTAATTTGCCAGTTGATGGAGTTGTTTCAACCACAGTCACAACGAACGTAAAATAATAACTCAGCTTCTAAACGAACTAGAATATGGAATTTTTTTCTGACCGTCAGTTAAGATTTTGTCACGAAGTGACCATACGACCATTTCATAACACCCGTTAATCACGCGTTGAAATGATAAAAATTGAAAGTCAGTTCCATGCAGTTGTACTCGTATGTCATTATTTTGACTAGCGATATTACTTGTCTATGTACAGAATAACTATTTGCAAATAATATTCAATGTTTACACACGCATATACAGCTAAAAATTATCGTAATATAAAAAGAACTTGCTGCGATCTAAAATAGAATCCCAATGAAACTCATCAAATTTGTTGATGTATTTAAGATAATTTTTAATCACGATGGATAATACAATGTTAAAAGATAGTTTCATAATTAAGAAATCGAACTTAGTCATTTACTCACTGAACTTCAAGCAATCACATCAAACACTATTATCATAATCAATTCTACTACAGATTATGTGTTACTAGTGTGAGTCGTAAGTGCACCAGGTAATAATGATATTATGCCGCAAATAATAGACGCACACATCACGCGGGCGGCTTTGCAGAGCCCCAAACATCGTGGACAAGTAAACTTCATAGTCCCAAATACCATGCGGGCGCCTTCGAAGAGTCCCAAACGTTCCTCTGCTAAAGAGTTTGACCAAACATTCATGTGCATTTCTAGAAATACAGATGTATAATTCTTAAGGTGACTAAATAGCAGAAAAGAAAAATATAGGGACATTTTTCCATTGGTATTAATGTGTTTATAATCGATGATGTTATGAACATCTCATAGACAAGAACATATTGTAACGTTTCTCGTGGCGAATTAAAACCAACACTCAATATTTAACAATTACGTTCATTCGCGAACAATTATACACTAAAATCTACTTGGTCTATTTACAGATATATTACACTTAATTATTTTTCTTTACACACGACTCCGTTCTCTTGATGATTTATTTACACAGTTCACTTCTTACACGCTATTTATTTACACCGTTCTCTTCTTCTACAGTATCACCCAGTCCGATGCTCTGTCCATGCTCCACTGCACTGACCCAATTCCCTGCGCAGACCACAATTCCCTGCGCACACCAGGGTCCACTGCACTGCTGTTTACCACGATGCACCCTTCACAACTCAGCTTCCACTGGAGACTTCAGACTGCTGAAAGCTGTTCACCCACTGCACCACTGTTCACCGCAATGCACACTTCACAGCACAGCTTCCACTTCGGACACACTGACGGACTGACTGCTTCTCTGCTACTTACTGACTGCTACTTCTCACTACTCACTGACGTCTTACTCACTTCTGACTCGCGGCCGCCGGCAGCGGCGCATTTATACCTGCCCGGCGCTCGTCTCCAGGCACCTGGCACATTCTCGGCGTTTCCCCGCGGCTCGCGAATAGTCCGGAACCGTCTAGTTCGGGGGGAAGGGAAGGGGCGCCGACAGATGACGCAATCCACGCGCAGCGAATTCGGCAGGTGATGCAATATTCGTAACAATATAATACAAGAGGGCAAAGTTGTGCAGATCATCCCGCACTGAATGCCATCAGGGACTTGAACAATTGCCGAGTATACAGTGTTCTCTAATATTTGATGCATTTCCAATCTGGTAAGAGCATTGTTGTGACCAGAACAACAATGAATAACACAGTTTCTTAAAATCGTGTTTTATTCCGCAATCCAAAAGCAAATCCAACAACAAAAAGCCAAGTCAAACCAAAATTCCTGAAGATAGTCCGTATACGTCGCGCTGTTCACTAGTTCACCGCGGGGCAGTCCAAATCCGTATGCACTTCGACGTATCACTGTATCGCTCACTATCAACTCGCTGGCGCTCGCTTATCAACTGCCGGCTGCTTGCCCGAGCGGTGCTTTTATACCCCGCTCGGGGCGAAGGTCCGCCGGCCAACCCCGCGATACGGGTGAGTTCTTCCGCGCCGATGTTTGCCCGAGCGTGACGGAGCTGCCGAGTTGTCGATCAGCGCTCTCTCTTGAGCGGTGTTGGTACTGTCCTCTGGCGGCGACTTCAAAGGTGCCTGTTCGGCCATGGCACCCTCCGCGCCCAAATGCGTCGTGTACGGCGCAAATCGCACCGAACGGGTAGTCCTCTTGGGCCGTAGCTCCGACCTGGTCGAACAGGCGCGCTCGCCGCTGCTGCTGGCGGTTGTTTCCGCCTGCGTGTCTGCTGCAGCTGCTGATGCTCCTCCGATCGTGGGCTCCTGTGGGGGATAAATCATTTCTTTCATTACTTTCTTGCGAAACTCCTCTGATGAGATCCACGGCCGGGTGTCTACTTCACTCTCGTTAGCTCTAGGCCTAACTTGCCCCTGGTGGCGCGTGACCAGCCTCTCCAGGGTTCGCACTGCATATACCCTGCTACCCCGAACCTCCTGTACCACCCCTGGCACCCACGCTGGCTCTTTTTTTAGGGACTGTATGTAGACTTTGTCACCTACCTTAAATTTTGAGCCAATACCTCCTGCTCTATGTGGGTCGTTAGGGCTCAGGAGTGATAGCAGGGTTCGGGGCTGCCTGCCGTGAAGAACTTCCGCTGGACTTCTGCCCGTTGTGCCTGGCAGGACCCTGTATGTTGCCAGGACCCTCAGGAGTGCTCGGGACTTGGGTGTTCCCGCTGCACGCGCTTTCCCCATAGCTGTCTTAAAAGTTCTGACGAACCTCTCCGCCTCTCCGTTTGACTGCGGGTGAAACGGAGGTGCACAAATATGTTGAATGCCGTTGCTCCCACAAAATCTCGCGAACTCCTGGGATGTAAACTGAGGACCATTATCTGAAACTAAGACAGCAGGTAAACCTTCCGTAACGAAAATTCTCTCTAGCATTTCTATAGTCTGCGTCGACGTGGTGTTTCCCATCTCTACTACGTAGGGGTAGTTGGACTTTGCGTCCACTACCACTAGCCACATGGACCCCCAAAAGGGGCCAGCGAAATCTATATGTACTCTCTCCCACGGCTCCGCTGGTTCTGGCCAAGGTGTCGTCTCTGGGGGGGGGCACTCTGATTAAGTTGGCAAGCTTCGCATTTTTTTAACATCTGCTCGATGTCGGCGTTCATTCCTGTCCACGTACAATGCCGCCGCGCCAGTTGCTTAGTGCGTACTACCCCCCAGTGCCCCTGATGCAGAAGTTTGAGCACCGTTTGTCTTAGACTCTTAGGTATGACTACCTTCGTAAACTCGTCTCCCGTTAACAATAGTACCCCCGCTTTGCAGGAAAGCCTGTCTTTTTTGTTGAACCAACCGGCGTTGCTTCTTAGTATCCTTGGTGGCCAACCTTCCCTGACAAAACGCCGTACCTGATTTAGCTCCGGGTCTTTGTCTGTCTCCTTCGCTATGGTTCGTGCTTCCAGTGGAAAGTCCACTAGACTTTCCAGATCTTCCAGGTCCAACTGGAAGCATTCCTCTTCGGATGTGTCAAATTCTAGGTCTGGGCCGGCGGGGAGTCTTGACAACGCATCCGCGTTTGCGTGCTGCGATGTGCTCCTAAAATGCACCTGGTAGTCGTAGTCTGATAAAAACAAGGCCCATCTCTGCAGCTTCTTGGCCGTACATTCCGGGATTTTCTTCCCCGGGTGAAACAGTTGAACCAACGGTTTGTGGTCTGTGATGATATGGAATTTGCTACCATAAAGGAAGTCGTTGAATTTCCTTACTGCAAAGATAATCGCCAATGCTTCTTTCTCGATCTGCGAGTAATTTCTCTGATGCTTGTTGAGGGTTTTTGATATGAAGGCGATCGGTCTCCCGACCCCTTTTTCATCCTTCTGAGATAGCACCGCTCCCAACCCGTAATCTGAAGCATCTGCTGCCACTGTTGTAATTCTCCCTGGGATAAAGTGGTTCAGTTTCACTGTGCGCAGTAACTCTTCCTTTAACCTGCCTAATGCTTTGCTGCACTCCTCTGACCAGACGAATTTGACCCCCTTTTTTCTAAGTTGATTTAAAGGAGCTGCTATCGATGAAAAATTCTTAATGAATTTGTTATAGTAATTCATCTTGCCTAAAAGCGCTTGTAGTTGTTTCAAATCTGTTGGCGGGGGCATCTGTATAATTGCTTGCACGTGCTGCTGGGTTGGGGCTATCCCGGTGCGGTCTAAGACGTGCCCTAGAAAAACCACTCGTTCTTTGAAGAACTCACATTTGTCCTGGTTAACTTTAAAACCGTTGTCCCGCAAAACCGCGAACAGCTTCATCAGGTTTTGCTTGTGCTCTTCCAAACTGCGGCCCGTGACGATGATGTCATCCAGGTAGTTGCAGCAACCATCCAGGGACGCGGTGATTTGTTCCAGACAGCGCTGGAAGATTGCTGCCGCTGAGTTCACCCCAAAAGGCAACCTATTATAACTAAACAAGCCGAGCGGTGTGTTAATTACCAACACTTCTTTGGCCGCGGGATCCAGAGGTATTTGGAGATAAGCCTCTCTGAGATCGATTTTGGAGAACCGTTGTCCACCCGACAGCTTGAAGAAAAGGTCCTCTGGTTTAGGTATCGGGTATTGTTCTACTTCTACCTGTTGATTCACAGTGCTCTTAAAATCTCCGCACAATCTAATCTTCCCATTAGATTTTTTAACCAAAACTAAAGGTGTGGCCCACTGACTCACAGCCACCGGTGTTATCACACCCTCTTCCTGTAGCCTTGTCAGTTCCTCCTTAACCTTGTCCCTCAGCGCCCACGGCACCGGTCTCGCTTTGTAAAAACGCGGTTTATGGCCCTCCTTTAGCTGAATCTTTGCCTGAAAGTTTTTACACTTTCCCAACCCGGGCGAAAACACTTCCGCGAACTCAGACCCCAAATCCTTAATGATCTGGACTTCCTCCTGGTCTGATATTTGGTTTATCTCATCGACAACTCCAAATCCCAATTTATCGAATGAGTCCAGCCCCAGAATATTTGTCACATCATAACGGTCAACTACTAACACCTCTATTACTGCCTGTTTACTCTTGTACGATGCCTGCACACACACGCTTCCTAGCACCTTAATGGGCGTTTTCCCAAAACTGGTCAGTCTCTTTTGCACCTTTGAATAACTGGGAGCTCCTAATCGGTGGTACGTGTCTAAATTGATTAGCGTAACCGCCGCTCCCGTATCTAATATGAACTCTACTGGTTGATTGCTTAACTTAACTCGCACCGTTAATCTTTTTTGCCCTTCTCCACTAATGACTTCACTTATCATGGCTACCTCCATCTCTTCTTCCTGTCTACCGCTCCGTGCCGACTGCCGTTTTTTCTCACACACTTCTTGGATGTGACCCACTTTCTTACACCAAAAACACTGTGCTTCCCTGAACCTGCACATGGCTCTATTGTGATATTTTCCACAGCCCCTACAAGACTTCTTTCTCTCGAAACTGTTCACACTTGCTCTTTCCCTTAAGTTGCTGCCCCGCTTTGCCGACCTTGCCCCGATCTGGGTATTCTGTCTATCTTTTCTCACTCTGTCTCTTCTCTCTCGTACAGTTCTCATGCTGAAACTACTCCCTAAGCTGTTAACACTGTCTGAGCTACTATCTTTCACTGAATCCTTAGTGCTAACACTACACACGCACGATCCGGCCGTGATTTGGCGGGCCGTCTCGCACGTGGTCTCGTACGTCTTGCACAATTTTTTTACTTCTTCTAACGAAGGATCTCCGCTCTGCAATGCCAAAAACCTGACTTTATCTTCCGGCGTGTGCAAAACTACCATGTCCCTAATCAGTGTTTCGGCGTACGATGTCTCTCCTTCCGATGGCGGGCATTTGAATTGACAATGCCGCGCCAGGTCTGCTAACTCTGTAATCCACTCACTATGTGTTTGTCCTTCACTTTTCCTACACTGGAAGAACTTATATCTGGCCGCGACTACATGTGGCACTTTGTTAAAATATGCGTCCAATTTTTGTTTTATCTCTTCCCAGCTCCACTCTGCTGAGTCTTTTTCCGGGAGTAACTTTCCTAACAAACTAGTCACTTTGCTTCCTACGCAGCTCAGGAAAAACGCTTTCTTTGTTCTTGCGTCTCCTACCTGATGACATAGTAAATGCTGCTCGAACCTCTCCAAGTACTCCGACCAATCCTCCGAGTCGGGCTGGAAACAGTGGAATTGGGGCGGGGGGCGTCTATTGATTGCCTCTAATAGAACCGCCAACTGCTGTGCATGCGCCTCCGCTTGTTGCCGTTGCTGCTGCGCATGCGCCTCCGCCTGTTGCTGCTGAGCCTCTGCTTGTTGGCGCTGAGCCTCTGCTTGTTGCCGTTGCTGCTGCGCAAACGCCTCCTGTTGCAGTTGCATCTGCTGCTGCATGAGTGCCAACATCTGCACTATTGGGTCGCCGGCCTCCATCTTACTTTTCCTCGTCGCCAGTTTTGTTGTGACCAGAACAACAATGAATAACACAGTTTCTTAAAAACGTGTTTTATTCCGCAATCCAAAAGCAAATCCAACAACAAAAAGCCAAGTCAAACCAAAATTCCTGAAGATAGTCCGTATACGTCGCGCTGTTCACTAGTTCACCGCGGGGCAGTCCAAATCCGTATGCACTTCGACGTATCACTGTATCGCTCACTATCAACTCGCTGGCGCTCGCTTATCAACTGCCGGCTGCTTGCCCGAGCGGTGCTTTTATACCCCGCTCGGGGCGAAGGTCCGCCGGCCAACCCCGCGATACGGGTGAGTTCTTCCGCGCCGATGTTTGCCCGAGCGTGACGGAGCTGCCGAGTTGTCGATCAGCGCTCTCTCTTGAGCGGTGTTGGTACTGTCCTCTGGCGGCGACTTCAAAGGTGCCTGTTCGGCCATGGCAAGCATGGTATGTTTATGTTATTCACGTACAAAAATATATTAAAGTCGATGATATCTTTAAACTCTGAATGACAGTTTGGAAGTACTTGAGGAACAAATCACTGAGGCAAAATAAATTCAAAGTATGTTAGAGATTATGAAATGCTGAAAATTTATCTTTCACTTCGAACTCATTTCGTTTAACCAGATTAATTTCTGATTATCTGTACCAGAACAGGTTTAAAGTCTTATGTAATTCAAATGATATCTAAAACTTTGTAATATCTAACAAAGATAGGTTCCTTTTATTTTCTATTTAATTTAATATGCTCATTGAATGAACTGTAAACGACACTGAATAGTGACTGTAATATCAGAAGAAAACATGTCGTTGTAGGAATTCGAATCACTTTAAAGCACATCAATCACAACACTCCTATCACGAGAGTTAAAATGTTGTTTGTTTTAATTCCTGGTTTTAAAAATTTGAAGTTTTTTCTCGAATCTCTGCCATTAAGGATCATCAACAGAAGAACTCTTGAATTATTCAAACAGAAACACTCAATTACTAATATTTATAAATTGCTTTCATAATATTGTACGTTTACTTTATGTATTGTGTTTATTGTATTCTGTTGCTTGTTACTTTGTATACAATTCCACTGACAAAGACTTGCACTGTATATTGAGCTACCAAATATTTAGGCACGTGGGTATGGTCAACAGAAAAATGGAAATACGACATAATGGACATAGTATGGACATAGAAGAATGGACATAGTATTCAATCCCTGCGAAAATATTCTAACGCTTGATGATGTACAATATATTACTCTCGCATTTCTGTGAAATTGATAAGTACGATTTATCGAAGAGAGAAACCGGACTTGAAAAGACTCTTCCAGACTGTGATTTTATTTTATACAGATGAAGTGAATCTTTCACTATATATGAATAATTAAACCCTGAAATTAACCAATAACGAAAGAAACTAACGTTATAAAGGACCGATGTCTTTGATTTCCATAAATTATATATATTAAACTCTGAGTTTTATTTTGCTTCATGCACATATATTTTTTCATCACTGTATTATTTGTATGTTTCATTCTAAATTTTGGAAATGAAATCGTACTCTAGAAATCTTTTAAGGATGTGGATATTGCTATTGAAAATATTACCTGTATTTTCCGACTCACTGGCGTTGAGTAGAAATTCTGCGCATAAGATAAATATAGTTCCGAGAGACTAAAATTCATTGGAAAAACAAAGCACACAAATAAAGACATATTTCACAGTATCTACATATTTTAAAATGGGTACCTTTGAACAAAGTTCTTGCCGGGTATGAAAACCATAACTAAATAAAAGTCTACCAATGAGTATATTTGTGTTTCATTTTTATTTCTGGGAAGAAAAGTGCGGGGCACATTGGATTTATATTTTCCTTTGCTTATAATGAGATGTGTTCCTACAACACAGCGATGTAATTCTCTTAAAATTTGAATTGTTATAGTGAGAGATATCATTATAGCAAATCGAGGAAGTAATTTCAATAAGTGCATCTCTGTTCCATCAAGAAGTCATTTGTATTTATTGAGTTTGTTGAAAACAATGATATCGTTTTTGCCTTGGGAGGGGCGGGAGAGGTGGCTGAGGGCATTAAGTGATGTTATTGAAGTGCCTCTGACCGGGAGGTCCTAGGTTCGAGTCCCGAATGTGGCGTAATTTTCGACTCTAGCTAGATAGTTAGATCGAGTTCTAGCGGCTTAGATGAGAATTCTAGCGGCTGGCTGCTCGGTTCAGTAGTTTTCCACGGTTTCTCCGAGCACTAACTAAACAAGCGGGCCATGGACCGCATGCGATCTTTTCTTCCTTTTCCTTGTCCTATGCGTACTCCTTTCTTGCATACACGCTTACATGCTTTACGCAACCACACATGCCGCGAGACCGGCCGGGAGCGCAGAGCTTGTCTGAGCCAGGGCGATTTCCCGCTGAAGGGAGTTACCTGGTTGACGAAAACCCCGCTAGCAGACAGCGACGGATTTCACCATCTAGCAGGGGAATTCACTGCCATCTCGCGTGGAAAAATGCACCACAATTACGAGACAAATAACCTTAGCAGTTGGCGAGCCCGGAATCAGTAATCTATCAATCAATTTTCTCCTTTATGATGAAGTATTAATAATTAGCTATTTAATCTATTTAAAATTGTTTTTTACCAGTTGTTTGTGTTAGGCATATACCGACCGGAAATTTCTGGTTTTTTGAATGAAAGACAATGATTCCTTGTGTGTCTTCATGTATTATTTCTGCTGTCTTGAGACAGAAATCTGCCTGAGGCATTCGATTAAAAAAAATTCTTTCTCGTTTGGCTGAGAGTCATTTCATGAACTTGTACAATTTATACAAATAAACTCTTTAATATTTAGGTAATTCAAGCCAATTCCACATTTAGTTCGTTATTTTTTTATTTGGAGCTTTGTTTTAAAACCTTTTATTATTTTTCGTAGAACTTCATTCTAAAAAAATTTCGAGTTTAGTTAATAGAACAGATAACGGCACTTTTCAAAACTAGGCAAGAACGAGTAAGAAATGGTAAAATAAGATATACGAGTACATATAGTAGTACTACAGGAGTAGGAGTAGGAGTAGGAGGAGGAGACGATCAATGCATACTGTGCTCTTTGGGTTTACTAAACTGTGTAATTCAGATAATATTTAAAGATTTATTTACATTTTCAGAAATATTATCCTTCCATGTCAACTTCCTCTCAAAATATGCTCCAAGATAGTTAACTGAATTGATGTTAATCGAATGTTGCAGAATTTTAAATAGGAGGGAATACGAGGTTTATGTTATGTAAACCTTTTGATTTTTAATTGGGCTTAATTTGATGTTCAGTTTTGTCCAAACCATGTATTTATGTACATCATTTGGTAGATTGTTTACATCAATATCTTTAAGATAGGTAAACAAAGCCGTATCATAAGCGTAAAAAGCAATTTATTTGTCTGATGGTTCCAGAATATCTGTCGAAAAATGTTAAACAACCTGAGAGATAACATATCGAGAAGAACAATCAATGGTAAATTGAATCACCCCAATGGTAAATTGAATTATATTTTAATGAAACGAGAATATAATTATTAATTAAATAGGTTTTTCTATAAAATAGAAACTCCTTCGGATTTTCTATCATTTCGATAAATACAGTAACCAGGAATTTTAAATCGTTTATCTTGATATAAATGCATTTCTGTAGTACAGAGAATTTTATTTTTATAAATTTAATGGTTCCTGAAGATATTTCCTTGACTTTTATGTCATTAGCATTTCAGTTAAAAAGAGAAAAAAATAGGAATTTTTGTCATATATACTTTTGAATATTACAGAACGTAATATTTGAATTTAGAGGTTGAGAAAAGAAATAATTTTTGATTCAATACGTGTTTATCATATTTGAAATATTCTGAAATTGGCATGAAATTTGCAATGTCACGGAGGCTGCTTTAAAAGAAAGAGAGAATTACTGGTAAGCGGAGATGAAACTCTTGACTGACAAGAATTTTTTTGCTGAGCAATATTTTGTGGGAGATATTGACGTGCATGTATTAATTGCACAACCTCGATACTGTGCAGAATGATCACTCAGCAATTTATTCATTTTGGTTGGTTATTTATTTATCTTTTAACTTAAGAATAATCTATCTTACGCATCACAGTGAAACACTTTGTTTGCGAATGACAAGATCTTTGGCAATTTTTATTCTGAACCGCATTTAGAGATATACGTGCTTCAACTCTTACAATTCCGTAAATAAATCACCTTTAAGTGAAAATGTCTTTGCTTCCGGGATCATCAGCTAAGTCTACAGCACAAACAGGAGCGACTTGCTTTTATATGATATACATTCTACTTTCACTAAAGAGATCTTCAACCAAAGATTTCTAGATATATTTATACTTCAGAAAATGTAATTGGCATACAATAGATATAACTTTGTTTTTGGATATCTAATTTTTGTAATTTTCTCTTACCCTGCATTTCTCTGAATTCACTCTGACAAAGTATTTCTCTTGAATTGTAAAATCTTCCACTGAGTTTTGCCTTATTCACGCCTAAATAAATTGTAATTATTAATTTATTGTGCACAATGTATAACATATATTGTGTACAAATATGGGAGGAACTTTTGCTTTTTCGGAGATTTTATTTAGCACACCAGCTTCAGAAATGGACAACAATACTTGATAGCGACTAGACAGTCAAATTGTAGATAACTTTAGTCTATTTGCATCGTCGATTCTTTGTTGCTTTGCCCTGCCTCAAACACATTTTCACTAAGTGTAGGGGCCGCTGAAAAAGAGAAGGTTCACTAGATAGACTGGCATTTGACGAATATGCTGATTGAGATTCTTGATGCTGTAGATTAGGTTTTTCTTGTAACATTGAGTTCCAAAGAAGGATCATTCTTGGTTTCCAAAACTTGAATGTCAGTCTGTTTGATTTATTCATTTGATTTGATCTATTTTTTGTTCGAAGAAACAGAAAACCTGTATATGACGTATGGGGAAATAGTACAATCTGCACACGTTTTCTTGAGTTTGGAATTACTTCCCAAACTTTTTACCTAAAATGATGAATAAAAGTTCTAACAAAGCAAAGTTCGTAAAATTAGACAATACACAATTTTGCTCCCGAGTTATAGAAAATTTGTTTGCATCGGTAAACGAACAACAGAATTGATATGTTAGTATTTATAAGAAAATAGTTGTCGTGTGCCTTCGTCTCTACTCTTACAACTAGTAAACGGAAAGCTCAACTAAATGTGCGCCTAATGAAGATATTTGTATGTCGAAAAGCAAAACAATGAGCCATTTCAGCATTCATTTAATGGATAATTGAAACAGGGCAAAAACCTGTTCAAAAAGAAGGTTATTGACCAAAAAACTGAAGTGCATACCTTGTTACAGGTACATTAACTATTTTTAAAATTATATAATACAAATGTAAACTAAAGCATTAAATAACATTGTTAAAATAAGTATTTTTTTCGTTTTGATGGTAAACATATTCTTTAATTCTATTGAAACAGTACAGAAGAAAAGATTTTGCTTCGAACTGAAAATTGCATATAGAATTTAATTGTTTAATATCATATAGCAATGCGTTGTAAAGAAATGCACGTAATGTGTTGTAATGTTCGTGGTATTATAGCGAATGGAATTTGCAGACCGACAGCCGCTGTGTAACAATTCTCACACAAACTAGAAAACCTTAAGGAACTCGAATAACATAGAATGCAGTGTGAGTATAGTTATGTGAATTTTTACAAAAAGCAATCTCTCCTTAAGGAGGCTACCATTTAGTATCACGCCATGCCCAACTGCGTCATTCGTAATATTATCTTCAATCGGCTGTGGGTTTGCCTTTGCGACATGAGAGATCACAGTTATTTACGTTTTAATGAAGTCGAACCTTTAAGCATTTCAAATCAATTTATTTTTGTGCAGCGTATCTGGACGATAGTCCGATAAAAACGACCAAAATGACAGGAAGCCAAAATTAATAATCCAAACTAATACGTACGAACAAAAAAGTTAATGACAGGTTTTCTGGTGAGTCTTTATCAATAAAATGTTAGTTTTTTTGTATTTTTCACGTGAAACTAAGCAAATAACTTTTTTGTGTTGTTTAAATCGAATGATTACAGACATAACATCTTTAGAAATAGAATGTAGGATCATTGTCAGGGAAAGTGAATAGTTTTAAAACACAATGTGCTTATGATGTTTTTAATATACTGTCATGATTCTCATGAAAAACGACATGAAAAAGGTACCCTACTGGAAAAGTTTGTGAAGATAGGATTTTATAATCTACTGATTTATGATATGAATTTATTGGAAAAATTCGTTGTTTTTGTCTATGAAACAAAAAAAGACATTGATACATTTGATTAATATTAGCATTCGTAAAAGCGCGTTGTACGTATGCAGGGCTATTAATAACTACAGAAATTACAAGGACCAAAACCAATGTGTTATAATAATGTGACACGCCACACAATCATTCATTTGATCAACATTTGCAGTGATGTCATATGGTGTGAAATGTAGGAGTCCAATACACGCCTCATATGTCATTGTTAGATGAACAATGATAAATAATTTCAATTATCCATTGTATTCATCGTTTATTATGTCGGGGGGAAATTATGAAAATCGTTCAAGGTCAGTGTTGGCTGGTAATACAATAATAGTTAGAATTAATCAAATACGGAGTAATTTAACTTCATGACTTCACGGTCGACATAAAATATTAATTTTTATGTAATTCGTTGTTCTTAGACTTCTGATTCTTTATTATGAATTGTTAAGTTTGTTGAGGCGGATATTTTTATTTTTATGGTCTCATCTAAAAAAAAGGCATGCGGAATCCTATGTATGTTGGAATAAGAAGCAAGCATTTATTGTATAACATTCATTTGATTAATTACATCAAACTTTTCTGCCTGTGGACCTTTCAGAATTAGCAATAAAAACAACAATAATAATGACGATAAGCTTAATAATAATAATAATAATTGTGAAGTATAAAAAGACTACTTTGTTTTTATTACTTTATAAAAAGAATGCCATATTCGTCCAATGTGCCATATGCGACGTTGAACACTCTTTCAGGTATTTTAAGTCTTGGGTATTTTCAAGTCCGATAGCCTGGTACGTACTGGTAACTGGTAACGAAATCTGGTTTAACTCTATATGACTTGTGGAAACCATATTTTTCTGACACTTCACTTAAAAAGTTCATCTTTTACTCGAATTAATCTTTTTGAATGATGACGTGGAAGAATAATTATCATTCATGATAAATTTATGTAAGCTCTACGAAATGGCAAGACCGAACTTTTGTACATTCAGAAGAGCCATACATTTCTGCTGGAGTCAAAATGCAGCACAGTTTGCTACGCAGTTAGAACACAGAACACAATAAAATTTCGAGTTCAATAACTAAAGATGCTTCCAACTTGATTGAAGGAATATTTTCTTTTGTGAGTATGAGTTATAACTAAATGAAAAATATTTAAAACCGATATTTCTAAACACTTCATTTCATAAACAATATAATGCTTTTCACGAGTCCGAATCGTCAACCCCTTTTCTAGGTCAAATGTTTGTTAGTTTTCTAGCAAATAATTGTACCGTCAAATTAAAATTCTCGAGGTGATGCGAAAGAAAAAGAAGCAAACAATGGAGTTTTATCATTCATGAATAATTGGAAGGTTGTTGATTTTGGCAATACAAGTATCAGGGCATCGGAGGAATTTTTTTTCACGCTGTTCCAGTAACTATATCTCATTATACGCTAATAAGCTATCAACGACTTTCATATTTTGTCGAATCGTGCACCGCTGCTTCATGTCTGTATCGCAGCAACCGCGTTCGACATTCCTAAAGAGAATAGAGCCGCAATCCGAACACCAAGCCCGGACTTAGTGGTCCGGAAATATCCAATAACGCTAATGAAAGAGAATTGAAGCCGAACCAATTTACCACTACATTACATAAAACGACAGCACAGTGCTGTGTAATTAATTGGAGTTTCAGTTCACTGGTTTGACGTCCAATACCCATATGCGACCCTGGTGTGCCTATCAGGAAGCCTGCTATCGTTGACAGTACCTCGTGGTGTTACTGCTCGCGTGTGATCCGCTTGTGCATGTTTAGTGCCTTCCCTCTTTCACAGGTCCCACTGAAGTACAGAGAGATCTCCCACCCTATAGGAATATCGAGGGTTAATATTTCATTTCTCGTTTTCTGCCTTTATTGGCATCTTAATTTCCTGCTGGCGCGGCGGTAATGTTTCCGCTGTTGGAAACTGAAATTTATTGCGATTAAGTTTTAATTGCTTTCATGCCTCCATCGGGATCGAATTCTTTTTGTTAATTGTTCTCTGGCCGCTACTCTTGCGCGAATTTTGTGAGGTGGTAAATGAACAGTGCTCTCATCGGGCTCTTGTTTTACACGACAATAAACATATTTTACAAATTAAGCGAACTCGGTTGCGTGCAAATGTTTATCGCAATTTGTACTTACTACCAACGTTCTTGGGTAGATAGATACAAATTGACGATTTCGCTGCAAAGCCATTGCACCAGGTAGGGAGGTAGTATATCCTTAAATTTTCGAATATGAATCATCAAGGGGATTTTAATCAAGATAATCGCTTAAAAGGCTTACAGAAGTCTGGATCAGTAATCATCCTCTTTTTACATTGTCTCATAAACGGTAAATGTAAATAATGGAACGTTGTTATTCCCTTTTACATATAAAGTGTATAACATCGCGTAGTACTCTTAATCCCCGTGTAGTTTTTAAAATGTAGTTATATTTTCACTAACATTTAATTATTATTTTCAAGTTTTTTCTAAAATTCCTAGGTAAGAGAGAAGCAGACCTGTCTTGTCTTAAAATTCACAACAACAAAAACCAACAACATCAATGAAGCAACAACAAACAACGACACTCAAACCTGCCTCTGATCATTCTCTTATTGCTTCTCAACCACTGTAATAAAGCCAATCACGACTCACATCGCCTGCCTTCTCGTTGCTGTTCTGCAATTCGGCCTCTGCATTCTGCGTTCTAGTGTGCACTTCAAATCCCTCCCTAACAACCCTCAAAACCCAAATAAATCTCCCAAAGGTCCCCATTTTGAAACATCTCGGGTGAAGTCTTCTTAAATTAAGAAACCAAGTATTAAAATATTTCCTCTTTACCATCTCAAGCAACTACTCAATGCAATAGATCATTCAATATTACCTGGCTTTGGAACCAGGTAATGCATAGGGTGACCTGAGTTTTAACGGAGATAGCAATCTCTTGGAATTCGATTTGGAAATTTGTTGTGGAGGCAGTTGAGTGGACGGCTGAGTGGACGGTTGAGTGGACGGTTGAGTGGACGGTTGAGTGGACGGTTGAGTGGACGGTTGAGTGGACGGTTGAGTGGACGGTTGAGTGGACGGTTGAGTGGACGGTTGAGTGGACGGTTAAGTGGACGGTTGAGTGGACGGTTGAGTGGACGGTTGAGGGGACGGTTGAGAGGACGGTTGAGGGGACGGTTGAGGGGACGGTTGAGGGGACGGTTGAGGGGACGGTTGAGGGGACGGTTGAGGGGACGGTTGAGGGGACGGTTGAGGGGACGGTTGAGGGGACGGTTGAGGGGACGGTTGAGGGGACGGTTGAGGGGACGGTTGAGGGGACGGTTGAGGGGACGGTTGAGGGGACGGTTGAGGGGACGGTTGAGGGGACGGTTGAGGGGACGGTTGAGGGGACGGTTGAGGGGACGGTTGAGGGGACGGTTGAGGGGACGGTTGAGGGGACGGTTGAGGGGACGGTTGAGGGGACGGTTGAGGGGACGGTTGAGGGGACGGTTGAGGGGACGGTTGAGGGGACGGTTGAGGGGACGGTTGAGGGGACGGTTGAGGGGACGGTTGAGGGGACGGTTGAGGGGACGGTTGAGGGGACGGTTGAGGGGACGGTTGAGGGGACGGTTGAGGGGACGGTTGAGGGGACGGTTGAGGGGACGGTTGAGGGGACGGTTGAGGGGACGGTTGAGGGGACGGTTGAGGGGACGGTTGAGGGGACGGTTGAGGAAACGGTTGAGGAAACGGTTGAGGCAACTAGGAGGCAGTGAATGAAAAGACGATTGGCGCAGCAGCCGAGCTACTGGCTGCGGAGACGGCGACTTTTGCTCCTGAGTGCTCGTCCAGTGGAGAGGGAAGCCGAACGGGCGCCGATGAGCGGGGTGTGTGGCGGAGGCGGCTTGTAAGCGGATTGTTATCATCCCGACGCACGCTCTGCCTGAGCCTGCGATAATACAATAATCACCCCGCCCTTTTGCGCGCGATCAAGCTAATTAATTAAATTTGCATGGGCCCCAGCGGACAGCCAGCCGGGCGGCGCGGCGGCCCTGGTGCCTGCAGCAGTGTACAAGCGAGGGGGGAGCTGGAGAGAGGGGAGAAAAGGATGTTGTCACGGGAACGCACCGCCACTGCCCCACAGCCCGGGAGTGCGAGCTTTTCCCCAAACTTCAGGCTGCGGACGCACGCAGATCGCTGATGTCCAAGTGCAATGCGATGCTATAGAGTGCACTCTATCGCATTCACGAAGGCTAGAGATGCCATAAAAGTCGATAGGTGTGGTATCGCCGCGTTATTTCATTTGCGTGATATTGCGTAGCTCTGTTCATGTGTGATGAAAGTGCTGCATACGAAATGTAGATGTTCATATTGTAATAACACCGTAATTGTACGACAATGAAGCTACCACAATGCGGCGTGAATGAGTCCATAGTACTGATACTATGTAGCCCTGACACCATAATCTCAATTTAAAATGTGGCGGATAAGCGCTAAATGTTTTTATTTTAGACATCTCAATGCGTATGTGGCACTCACAGCACTTGTGTTGTAAAGTATTCTGGTATTGGGTACACATTTCTTGGCGGACATAATTTTGGGTAATTTATGTTTTTGGCATTTTCGGATCAGACTAATCCGACTTTTGCCAGCTGGTGGTGTTTTCAGACTTGCGCCCGTCTTTTTTATTATTCACGCCCAGGAGGCATGTGGTAAGCACTTTGTATTCCCATCATTGTACATAGCTTACTTGGTCTCATTGAGCAATCGTCACTCAGCTGCAGAAACAAACCATTTGTATTAGAAAGTCAAAGGTTCAGTTTTGCCCCGGCCGAGAATCGAAACCGGGACCGCCTCGCAGAAAGCTCGCACTCTGTCCATTAGCCTTAATTATAACAACAATAATAAAAATAATAATAATAATAATAGCTGCATGAGCTAATTTGTTCAATGGAGTAATTTTTACTTTCCAATTCGGGGATGAAATCGTGAATATCAATACGAAGTGCATGATAGAGAAAATGAGAGCCAATATTGCCAAATGTAGCACCACTTACAATAAGCATAGGGTTACAAATTTAACTTAAATAGCTTTAAGTTAATATATCTGATGTTGAATCTGGCGGTCACACAGTGACATAGCTGTAAATTTTGAGAAAAACATCTATTCTGTTACAATACTTGGAAACAATTCACAACAAACTTTGTACAACTGGTAATTGTGTGTATGCGTGTTATTACGTACACTTGGAACAAGGAAGACATACCTCTGTTGCTTCCATGGGTGCAATTTACTGACAATAAAATTTGCATAATAACTTCCACATGCGTGATTTATATCTTCGATCCATTCTAGAGTATACCTTCTACAAGCCTGAGATAGGTAAGGGGAAAACGGAGAATGAAGTTGAAGGGAAAAGCGATTGGCAGAGCAGATTAGCAAAATTATATTGTACC
The DNA here is from genome assembly GCA_038098605.1 of Gryllus longicercus. Lineage (NCBI taxonomy): Eukaryota > Metazoa > Arthropoda > Insecta > Orthoptera > Gryllidae > Gryllus > Gryllus longicercus. The sequence continues at coordinate 4,623,914 of JAZDUA010000019.1, read as the reverse complement.
ACCTGGCTCATGTTTTTTGAATCCAATAAACTATGAATCAGCTCATTTACATTTTGGTATGGTCTCTAGTGAGAACTTTAATACAATGCCAGAAATATATCATAACAGAATAACCGAAATTACTTTTAACGGTATGATTTATATCTGTGAATGAGGTATGTAAAAAACCCAGCTAACTGCATATAAAAAAACAAAGAAAAGAATAGAGGTGTTTAGGTACCTATATCGGAATTGGGTATTTTAGACCCTGTACAAGTGAGTTTAAGACCAACTTCTTGGAACAACTGCAATTCTCCTCTCACTGACAATATTTTTAACAATCTAAATCAATACAGTTATAAACTTTATAAAACGTATAAACGTTATAAAACTGGAATTCCTGGCACCTCTTTATAATACAAATATATTTTCCGCTACTCATACAATTAATGTTCGTAAAATAAATACAACTTTGAAGACTGAGAAAATGTAAATTTGATGAGTAGAAATGGTCGTCTATAAAACATACGGTGCTTCTAAAAACAAGTTTATTGAGTACTTAAGCAGAACGGACTCCCTCAGACCACGATGATGAGATAGGTGTCGTTCGGTATCAAAATACTTCAAATTAACGATGAGTCGACATTAGTAACAGCAGTATTTCTCACTTTGACAATGAATTTGGAAAAATTCTGGGATGGGAATCATGTTACGCGTTCATTTAGTCATCCGGATAGTGTCTGCACACTCATTATTCATCCCATACCTGTGACAAACAAAACCCTACATTGAACGCTAGTGAAGATTTCAGTAATTGCCAATGATTTAGTAGACCTTCATCCGAAATATCAGTACTAAAATTTTTTCTAAAAGTGTTTCTGTTTGCTGATTTCGCGCAGGCTGAAATAGTTTGCTCTGCTGAGTTCTAGTAAATTCTACGATTCGATGCTTAATCTTTGTGTAAATTATGGGTTTGGTCGGTGTCTTTGTCCATGCTTGAATATGCAATTTATTATATCAAATATATGTTTACGGTTTGGGTTCAAAACGCAATTATTCACCGACATTACTATGATCGACTAGCGGTATCGTCATATTTTCAGTCGCAAAGTATAGTTATGTTATAATACGCATAACTTAATTCCACGTACTGTGTCTTCATTAAAAAGTGAAATGGCAATTGCCAAAAATTGTAAAGAGCGGTTTCAGACGATGGTATGTTTTAATATGTTTTTCAATGTAATCATCAGGAATACGATTATCATAACTCACTCTAAAATCAAGGATTCGAAAGAGGATGACATGTACCGTAAGTTTTGGATGCAGAACAAAATTAAATAATCTTATTATATTTATCGCGAGCACATTGAAATTCATTTCAAAACAGGAATTATGGGATTACGTGATGGTAGGCAATGTACGAAAGGCTTGACGCGATATAATTTTATCAACAAATATTAACTCACTCATATGTACATGAAGAGGCTTATCGATTGCATCAAGAGGAATTATTTGGCAGATATTCTGATTTAGTAATATGTATATTTGTTCAATTAATTTAATGATTGTTTTACTAAGAGTTCACTTGCATAACTTTTACTTTCTAGTTGCAATTCTGAATATGAAATTTCGGGAATTTAATGAGAGAGATTTTGAGTCTTCCTCTAGAAATTCAATATTCAAAACTAACGCTTAAATGGTAAAGCAGATTATTACGCTACATTCCTGTTACTAAATATTATACACAAATGTTTATTGTTCCTTAGTCACAGCAACTAGTAGTGGAATTAATGTTCTTTGATACAAAGTAATTACAGACGCTAAATTGATGTGTTTATTAATTTTTTATTGAGCAGATACTATAAATTCTAGGTATTGTTTAAAAAGTACAAATAACTACCATATGTACTACATTATGTTATTATTGTCTGTAACTTCAAGTTGGTTAAATTTTCCTAGGAAACAAATGTCTTTGTAACACTTTAAAACTAGGTTCTCAGTGCTCTATATTGTATATCGATTGAGTACTCACCATAAATCACATGGGTCAGTATAGATAATTCCTACTCACGTACCTGAAAAAAGTAGAAAATGAAAGTTAATTATGGAGTACGTCTCTCTAATATGTTACAGTTTATTTTATTATTTTGGTTGTTGAAAATGCTAAATACATTACCGGGATAATGTGCATTAGGCATACTGCAAATAAATAGTAATCATTTCCGTAAATTGTCTCGTATGCAGGAAAATAGGTTATTCGGAAGTTGTCAGGAATGATTGACAGGTTTGTTTAAAGGATAGCTGTCTATATTTCAAGTTCTCAGTCAACAATTTTTATTCACTTCTCAAAATATCAACTAGGATATAAATTTATTACATTCTGCACATCATCTACACATTTTTGAAGCTACTATATAACACATTAATCGATTTCGAAACATTGTCTCATGATTGAACTCCCTATTCTTATTTACGGATGCTGGAAATAATACGTTTTAACCATTTGCTTTATGCCTTACGAGCATTTAATGGATTCCATGAAAATAAACACCCTAACTGTCGAAATATCTTCGGAACTTTGCATATCCACTTTTCTTGACAATCACCTTTACCGAGACCTTTCCCGCTGCCAGTCAACATTTCCAGAGAACAGTGACCGGAGCGGTGAATCGCCTGACAAAAGACGACGTGCCTCTATAATTCACGTCAGCCTACTTCACCGCTCCGGCAGCGCGTTTTCCCCTCCCTCGAGTGGGTCGGGAGTCGGGAGTCGACTCCTCCCACGAGCGCTGCCCCCAATCCGTGGGTCTGCACAAAAGGCAGCTGGCGGGATGGGGCGGTGCGGGGCGGCCGGCAGAAGGCGCGACCTGTGTCGAAGTGTTTGATTTCCTCGGTTTACGGTCGCTCCGCTGCGGGTAGTTGGGCGCGCGCCCGGCAGAGGGGGTGGCGGTCGCCGCCGAGCTTGACTGACGCCGCGCGAGGTGGAAGACTTTTCGGCGAAGTTTTATCACCGAAGTAAAATTTCAAATTTTTCAAAATTAATGCCTTTGCAAACTTCTTAATGCTCCCCGGTTTATTCCTAACAGTCAAATTAATCGACAACTCCAAAAGCCTTCATACCCCTGGCTATTTCATTAGCTAATCCTCTAAGTTTTATTCACTTCTTCCATCCTTACCCAGCGCTACCTTTTTTCACCTTTGGCCCAACAAACCAATTCTCCCAGCACAATAAAATCTCGTTTTCCCAAAGATAGTTTTCGCCTCCCTTAATTCAAATCCTCCTATATATTTCTACATCTTTTTATTTTCTCATCATTTTTGAAGTCGACTTCAGTTTCCCTTACTTCTAATTCTATTTTTTTAATTATACGTTCCGATTTCTTTTGTCTATCGATATTTCCTCTCACTTTTTCCTTCCCATTCTTTTGCTCTTTGTTTGCTTGGTTTCCTTACATCGGAATTAATTTTCTATATTACCATTTTACATTATTTCCTGCATATTTTTCTGTTTTGTTCGTTCCTTTTCATTTTTGAAGAACTAATAATGCACCTCTATACCCGACAAAACACTCACTATCTTACCTTGAGAAATGTGTCTTCGTGTCAAAAAATATTTTTCAAATTGGTGCGTTAGCATATGTAATCACAAGTTCTGAGCTGAAGCATTGTAGATCGAGAATTGATTAGAGTCTCGCAGATTATTAACCCACGCCATAACCTGTAAGCCGTAAATCAGAACAATTTACACAATGCGGATCAGTATCTTCAACAATGGGACAAGGATACCGCGGGATCCAATTTTTATTTTCTCGCGCTCAAGAAGGAATTTCTAAGAAGGTAAAGTTATGTATTGCTGCGCGAATAAACTGCGAATTTTCGGCAAAAAGCTCTGACAAAGCCCTGGTAACCAAAGAGTGGTTAAATGTAATTTCTAAATCTAAAAAACAATCCTCTAACACATGGTGTAGCCAGAATGCCTGTTTTCTGCGTCCTTGATACCGAAAATTCGTTTGACGGCAAAACGTTAGTCGGTCTGTGCTAGCGGCTAAACCGTTCAGCCGATTGTTTCCAAAATCGAAATTCCTCAATTGTTCTCGCTGATATCACGACCCTTTGAATTTACAATCGACTTTTTAATTTTGGGATACTTTACATGGAGCCCCTGGGACATTTTCAAAATTTTGAAAAAAATGGCGTAATTGATTTTGTTTAAATTTTGTTTTTGGATAGTTTGAAGGACGTTTAAGGAATGGCGCAGGTCTCATGTTGATTTGAAACTCTGATTTTTCTAAAATTGTAATAATTCAAAATTTTGTCGGTGTCTTTGGACAACTAAAATATTAAAGGTAGAGATTATTCACTTAATAAAATCTGTTCCTAAAAGATACATTTTGAAATAATGTAGTGTACAATTTTTCGAAAATTTGAGTATTTTTTGCGTGATTTTGCTTCAAGTATAGGCAATTTTTAATTTTTGTTTAAACAATTTTTGTCAAAAACATCTCCATCGTTTTTGATGAAATGTTGTTGGTGGATAGTCTAAAGATCGTTTAAGAAAATGGTGCATGTCTAATGTTGATTGAAAATCCTGATTTTTCGACAATTGAAAAAGTTCAAACTTTTTTCGACGTCTTTCTACAACCACAATTATGAAGATGTATTTTTTTCTTCACTTAATTTCATTTAAAAAAAATGTTTTTGATAAAAACATTTCATTTCTTCTTGATCTTACTTTGAGAGGTGTTTTGTGGCAGTTAATATAATTTTTTATATATTTATGTTACTTCATTTTAAATTGCGTTCTTTAATTTTATTAAATTTGAAAACAAATAGATGAGTGGTCATTGTTGGTTGTTACACATTGTTGTAACGCCGCAGAGCTAACAAAAGGCAATAATGACGCCTACTTCCATTTCGCAGTGATAATAACTAATTCTTTTATACATTTGTAGAACATTACAATACCGCAGTGTTTAATAATTACTATTATATATTTTTCGATCTGTTTTCGCCAACGCTATCACTATCGTATTATTTCATAACCTTTAATTATTTCACTTTCATTCTGTTTATTTTTAGCCCCAAATGTTGTACGATTTCAAGTGAGGTTTACAAAAAATAAGTCGGAGTGAAATTGTGGTATAAATAGTATTACATAACCATTACTAATGGCGAGAAACTACGTGCTGTTTTAGCACCACTAGTTTCTACCTTCTTCCATTCTCTTCATTCCTTCTTGAACACCCTTACTTTTCTTGGAGATAGGTTCATTCTTCAACCCAATGCGTCCCCTTTCTCTTTGATCTAAAACGACTACGGAAATATTTACATTCAACATTCTCAATAATAAATAAATCAACATGTTCTGAAGAGTTGGATGAAGTTCTAACTTACACAGGCAGACTTGTTTGTCAAATTTATTTACGTTCCTCTTTTCCTTCAGTAGGTCAACCTATGAAATAAATCAGCAATGAAGAATGCCTTCACAGGGCAAGATGGGAGTCATTTTTGAAAGTTAAGGCGTTGTGGGGTCATAGCCCTCCACTGACCCTCAACGCAATGCCGTTGAGGGAGTTGCTTTGCCTTTCAACTCAACGTTCGTTCTACAGCGCTGCTCTGCGCTGCTTCGCGCAGCTCCGCGCTGCTCGTATTTTAAAACGTTTCCTCCGTTTTAGCATTTTTATTTCCCGTATACAGACTATTGTAATCGTGCAAAAATTCTTTCTTTCCAAATTTTCTGCTACAGATATCAAATAAAATGAAAATGAAATATCAGAATGTGAATATAGCCCAATATTGATGCTGTAGTGTTTTCATATCCTTTTAGCTTGTTATTACTTTCAGCTTTGTTTCTTCCCTGGTCTCTTCTCTTCCTTTTGTTGTCATCTCTGGTTTTAGACATATTACATTAAAACAATTTTAACAAGTTTGGCGTCAATTCCATTCTTCGCTTTGTTTCCTGATTCTAAGAGACTACAAAACAACGTTAATCTTTGTTCTGTGACGAAATGCTTGGGAATTTTGAGTTTGATGTACTTTTCGGCAAAGCTTCATTTTTCTGAAAAATACTGCCACGAGTTATTTCGACGGTTTTTATATTAACGCTTTACAGAAGAATATTGGTATAAAGCAATTTGCAAGATTTTGTTTGCTTCTCCCTTTGGAACAAAGGATATTACACATTGTATAGCTACAAAAGACCCTTTCCCTTACACGTGTATCATATGCAATGAAACATTCAGAAGGGGCGCAATTTGTGCTCCATTCTCAAAGAAAAACTGTTATAGAAAGGCTGTTCTACAGTGAGTGTTATTTCAATCATTTTGATAATGGAAGACTGGTACAAAGTTTATCATTGCACTAATATATGTAATTTATCATCTTATTTTATTTGTGAAAGCAATCAAGAAGCAAACACTTCCATTTCTGCTGTATCAAAGCGATAAGTGATGGACATCTAAACTAAGAAAATTATTATATCCTAAATATTACTAGTTACTAGTTTCACCGCTGTACAGTAGTTACACCACTTTCATCTACAAAAAAATTGAACACGGAACCAGAAACAACTGTATCAGAAGCACTGTGCTGTAATTATTGTTGGAAAACTAGGTAATCTGCTTGATAGTAATTTTCTATTTACTCTCAGTAGCACTGGCGGCGATGGTGGCGATGGTGTGACGGTTAGCGTACCGGACTGTTATACCCAAGCTCGCGGGTTCAAACCCGATCGAAGCCGTGGATTTTTAGGGCGACAAAATCCTTGGTATGCCTTCCTTCGGAGGGGAAGTAAAGCCGGCTGTCCCATGTTAGTAGATTTACTTGCATGTAAAAGATCCTCAAGCGTAAATGACGCCTTTGAGCTAAATTCAAAATCGCCTGTTTCTCGCCCAAGAAATACCTCCTTCCTCTGCTAGTTGGTGAAAGGAGCGTAGCGAAATTTGCGTGGTCAGACGGAAGAGCGGGCCTGATGGCCCGAGTCTCGCCACGTTAAAATAAGGCAAATTCAATTCAATTCACTGTTTTGTTTTCATATTCACCTGCACCACTATTTGCACCCAGTGCATCGTGGGGGGGGGGGTAGTGGTTCTTGTTTAACGCACGTGCTAGCTCTAGGTCTGGAACACTGCGTAAACCTCGCTGTGACGAACCACAACAATGTGTTCACATAACGTTAATATCTCACGTCATGCCGTGTCCAACACTCTGCTCTCAAGCCGACCTTTCTTGTGTGTGTGTTGAAAGATCAAAACCACAAAAATTGTGAAGTATTGGGGTTTAGTGATCTATGAGTTTTAAAGAGAGCCAGAGTTCATTACTGCGGGTTGAATATTACAAATTCATATTATGTGCTGTTGCCCACTTAATACGTATTTCATGTTATGAAAATCTGTATTTTAATGCATCACGTACTCTTTAACTAAAAATTTTGTTTTACAGTGAATGAAAATTTTTTAATGGCAATTGGTCGGATGAAATTAGCAATTGGTTTGGCAGGCCATTTTCACGTTAAGCAACACGCGCACCAGTGTTATAGAGAGTGCACTCGGGGAGAGGGAACTGTGTCGGTGGCATCGGATTATGAAATGGTACCGAAAACGGTGGATGCAACAGCTACTTATGCTTCGGTGATGGTGCTGATGAGTCGGAAGAAGGTAGCTGATAATGATAATAAGTGTGATACATGGTCTTTGCAAGTGGTATTGTTGTTGGTAGTGATTTTGGTAGTTGTGATTTAATTGTGGTGATTTTGGTGATGATATTTTTTTGATGATGAAGTGGTTTTGGTGATAGTGGTTTCTGTGGTGGTGGTAGTTTTGTGATGATGGTGGTTGTGAGCTATTTGGTGGTAATGGTTTGGATGCTAATTTTCGGGATAGCTTTAGTGTGAGGCTGGTGCTGGTGGTTGAGGTTTTGATGTGGGCTGCTGTTTTGATGGTCTGTGTTTTTAATGGTGGCGGTGGTTTTTCTGGGAGTTGTGGCTTTGCTGCGGTAGTGGTTTTGAGGGTTGTGGCTTTGGCGGAGGTTTTGCATTTGGTGAGAGTAGTTCAATTCGACGGCTTTGATGGTGTTATTCGTGACGCAAGTCTTGTTGACCGTGGGGCTGGTGGTGGCGGTGGCGGCGACGGACGCGCAGTCGATACGAAGGCACGCGCACGCGGCGCCCATCGACCGCACGCGACCTCCAGCCGCCTCGCGCGGGGATTGCGAGGCCCTGGGCACCGCCCCCACGCACGAGCGCCTTCTGCGCCCTACCCTATGTCACCTCACGACCTGTGCTTCCAGGACATGTCCGCTCTTTTCTACCGCTTATTTTTTGGCAGCTTCGTTCATGTAATATCTTCTCGGACTAATACCCAAGGTCCCCGGATTAAACCCGACCAAAGTGGTGGAGTTTTAAAGGTAAAATCCTATTCCTTTCTTCGGAAAGGAAGTAAATCCGGCTGTTCCATGTTGTAGATTTACAGTACGTAAAAGATCCCGCCTAGAAAAAGCCTCTGAGCGAAATTAAAGTTGCCCGTCAGGCTGAAGAGCAGGCGAGATGGCTTGAGCGTCGCCAAGGAACATTGAGTAATATTAGAATTGAATTGATGATCTTTAGAGAAAAGTCTCCGGATGTATTTTTAAGAAAATTACAAAGTATCCTCTTATTTGCCTTTTTGGTGGCTTCGTTCATGTAGAAGTTTATCAGGCAAATACCTAAGTTTGCAGGTTCAAACCCGACCAAAGCTGTGAAGTTTTGAAGGTAAAAAACTCCCATGTCTTTCTTCGGAAGAGAAGTAATTTCGGCTGTTCGGTGTTGTAGATTTACAGTATGTAAAAGATTCTCAATCCTAAAAAGCCTATAAGCAAAATTAAAGTTGCCTGTAAGGTGGAAGAGCAGGTGAGATGGCTGGAGCGTCGTCAAGAAATATTGGGCAACATTGGAATTGAATTGATGATTTTAGTATAAAATTTCCCAATGTGTTTTTAAGAAAATTACAAAATGTCCTCTTATTTGCCTCATGCCATTGAGATCTATGGAAAATTGAAATGTTTTTCTTGGTTATCCCTTGTTGTCATGTTAAAACAAAACTTGTTTGCTCTTTTGACCACTTAAAATTGTCAAATAGTGGTCAGTAGAAATGGTCAGGAAATGTCAATTTTTCAACAGAAATACGTGTCCTAGTTTTGTGGAATTCTGACACTGGAGATTTCACGTTTTGTAGTTCCTTAATCCCGAAAAATTGATTACGAAAAACATCTACCTATTGGTCTGTCAATCTGTCTGTCCGCCTGTCAGTGAACGGCTAAACCGCAGACAGAATTCTGAGTAAAGGTGATATTCCCTGATTGAGCTGACACCTCTAACTCGTGAATTTGAGACAGATAATTTTGTTTTTTGGAGGTAGTTTTTTTGATGGATCAAAGACATTCTCAAACGTTTGTCAATAATGGCTCCAAAATTTTGTATTAATTTTTTAGAGTGAAGCATAATACGGTTATCAAAATGTCGCAGGTGCGATTTGTTGTTGAAGTTTCTAAAACTACATAAGTTGAAAGTTTTTTCGACATTTTTCTAAAACTTTAATATTGATGATTGCGTTATTTTCTTAATGAAATATGTTCTTAAAATTGTATCTTTAAATAATTCTCATCTCATATCATGTATTTTTTAAATTAATGAATTTTTGCAAATTTTAAAGAGGTAGTGAAAAGATAAAAAAAATCAGTAAACAATATTTTCACATCTGCAAATTCCTCCTTGATTTTACTCAATATCCTCCTATTTTCAATAAAACCTTTTGAATTTTCGAAAATTGTAAACGTTCAACATTCTTTCACAAGCTTTGGGAAGGTTGTTATATCCTTTCATGCGTTTGAAGCCGGTTATGCTACAACCACTTGATAAATCTACATAACCTTTTCAAATAACATGAGAAAGTACGAGCTCTTGTGGCATCAATAGTTTTTGCAGCGTCCGCTCTTTTAACCCCATATAAATGATAATCCTACTTTTGAAACTGGAGTCATTGTCTGGGATACCATTTGCGTGATCAAAATTCGCGTTTGCTGGGAGAGAAGAGCCAATTTGCTCTATTGATATTTGGATAATTCACTAATTCTTGTTGATTGTAATTACTACTGAGGTGTAATTCCCATGCGTCGTTGCAGTAAAGTTAACAGAAGTTAAATCTCCAATCAATCTCTCAGATGATTATAATAGCTAATCACGCAACGATCCTATTCTGAAATGCTAACTGAAGAATTTTATTCAATTTCAGAACATAATATCCACATTTTCAGACAAGCGTCAAAATATTTGAGAGAGCTGATGATTTCCCATTATATAAAAAGTGTGATTTGCACGAATAACTCACTGAAAAAAAGAAAATAAATGGCTCTATGTGTTCATATATTGTTTTATTAACAAAGAAAACATTCGGAAAAGAAACCCAACAAAAATAATACTACTAAATTCAGCAACACTGCAACTAGCAACAATACTGTAACTAGCTAAACTCACGATGTAATAGTTTCCTACCTTTTCGACGGGACTTACAACCTTCTCAACTAAATTTAGACTAGATCAACACATCATCACATCCAATTTTATTTTCAAACAAAACAAAATATTTTTTTAAAATTCAGTTCTTCTTACAACTTAACCAGCTGTAAATTATTAAAACGTTTTAGGGCCCATTTACGTTCTAACATGTCGTTAAAATTTTAACTGTGGTTCACCTTTCAAAAATTCAAGGAAAATAATGCCTTATGACCTCTGTGACAGGATAAGTTCCACCAGTCACGTTAAATCATGAAATTATCGTGTTTCAAGTATTCGTAGTCTGGCGGTGGCTACGTTTGTCGACGGAGACAACTGAGTTACCCCTTCACCGTTTTTAATATACCACCTTAGAACCACCAACTTGGGAGAACCACCAACGTTTGAATTCTCTAACCTCCTCTGTTTATGATTAATAATTAACTTGCTGGTAGTTCATTAGTTCATTAACTTGCTGGTAGTTCTACAAATATCATAAAAACTATTCTAAACATTACCAGCCATGAAAATTTCCGGTATTGTTTAGTATCTACAAAACTCGAGTTCATTTGTAATTCCTTTTCTCGTAGTAGTGCATATTAAAAATTAAATTTTCTTTGTAATACAGACTACGAATTTGATGATATACGATCATGTAATTGTATTTATTGAGTAAATGATAAAAATTACAATGCTAATTGTTCGTAGCCCGAATTAATTTGATTAAGAATATTTATGATCAAATTGTTAATATTTAACGTTATGAGTATAATTTAAAAGATGAATATTGAACATGTAGAGAAATGGAAAGTGATTTATAAAACAACTTAGTCAGTCAACAATCTATTTCCGGTATCACTTCCATTTATCTCTTTTCAATTACTTTCTTTAGATTATCAAAGTATTTTTCTCTTAACTGTTATTCGCCAAGGCGATGTTTCTTATTTCGTGCAGGTGTTCCCTTAAGTTAATTGTTGAAGAATAGTAAGGCGCTAGTACATTTATTTATTTCTGTTCAGACACTTTTATTGATATTTTCAATCATCTTCACATGCGTTTAAAACTGAGATGTGTTACAACTTAATTGGGATCTTTCATGATCTAGTTTTCAACGTCATACACATCTGGGCATCAACCCGACGCTGTAAAAATTGATACCGTGTTCGTGTTATCTTTGTTGAGTGAAATCAATTTTTCTTCGCTCGATGACAAGTGTGATTGATTCAGGGATCATTTACTTCCATATCGTTTTGACAGCATTTCATTTCCACCCTCCACTCCGCTGACAGCTTTCCATTAATGTCCATTCATTTTTATGGAATTAGTAATATCTCATGTTGAAATCTGTGATTAGAGGATCAGATTGCCTATAACTGTCAATATTTCTTATTCCTTTCTACAAATGAATTTCTTTGACTAGCTTGAAATAAATGTAAGGAATGATTGGATATTGCTACTAATGTCATGTGTCGTTTATGTAACAAATACATCGTGTTTTATCTTACTTTAAATGTCTTCTTGTGGCTTATTTTCAGATGTATAAGATTTCTGTTTCATTAGGTGCTGCTTTGTCGTACGTTATTTCTCATTATTTATTTTCTCTAATATACTCCCATAGAACCAGTTACCAGAGCTTTCTTATTACGCTCATTTTTCCAATTCATTCTCCGTCAACGTCAACGTCACCGTCACATTCTCACCTTAACATCATCTCACCAGCTCATCATCCCCTCTACTACTACCCTCTTATCATAGCTAGCCCATCGCTCACATGTTCAAATTCATATCCCCTCACACGTCCTTCTATTTATCTGTTCACTCCTAACCCTCACCGTCTTCACCGTCACCGTCACATCACCGTCCGTGACCCGACTCCGTTTCCATCTCCGTCACTGTCTCCATCACCGTTTCCGTCTCCTTGGTCTCTGCCACCGACATCCTCACCGTCCGTTGCTGTCAGCGTCGCCGTCTCGATCATCGTTACCATCATCGTCTCCATCACCGTTTCCGTCTCCTTGGTCTCTGCCCCCGACATCCTCACCGTCCGTTGCTGTCAGCGTCGTCGTCGCCGTCTCGATCATCGTTACCATCATCGTCTCCATCACCGTTTCCGTCTCCTTGGTCTCTGCCCCCGACATCCTCACCGTCCGTTGCTGTCAGCGTCGTCGTCGCCGTCTCGATCATCGTTACCATCATCGTCTCCATCACCGTTTCCGTCTCCTTGGTCTCTGCCCCCGACATCCTCACCGTCCGTTGCTGTCAACGTCGTCGTCGCCGTCTCGATCATCGTTACCATCATCGTCTCCATCACCGTTTCCGTCTCCTTGGTCTCTGCCCCCGACATCCTCACCGTCCGTTGCTGTCAGCGTCGCCGTCGCCGTCTCGATCATCGTTACCATCATCGTCTCCATCACCGTTTCCGTCTCCTTGGTCTCTGCCCCCGACATCCTCACCGTCCGTTGCTGTCAGCGTCGCCGTCGCCGTCTCGATCATCGTTACCATCATCGTCTCCATCACCGTCACCGGCGCCGTCGCTGTCAGCGCTGGTGTCTCGGTAGCATCCGCCCCTCCGGTGCGTCTGTGACGAGGGGGAAACCAAAGAGAATTTAATCAGCCCTGTTTGCGTTCAGCGAGCACCGCCTCCAGGACCTCTTGTTTGCGTAAATGATCAGTCGATGCTGGAGAGGGCGCCGCGATGCTTCGCTTCGCCTGCAACGTTTGTGAACCACCGACCGAGCACCTTCACTCTAGTGGCTCTCGTTCCGCGGATCCTTCGATCAGAGCAGAAGGGACGGGCAATGGCACGCAACGAAAACTTTAATCGGAGGCGGTCGCTGTATGGACGAGAATTTTTGCTTGGGTGATAATGCTGAATTCATAACGGCAGTATTGGTGATTGCATGATGGTATTTGGTACGGGATTGAACGCTACAGTGAGACGAGATCGCTGCCGTTTGGTAATGAAACGTCCCTGAATATGTCTGCAGTATATGTTTGGATGATGACGTGTCAGAGAACATATTCATAATGGTATCGATGATTGATGATGTTACATAGTGGTGAAAATAAAGAATTGCAATAAAATTGTGATACGTTCCCCATCAGAGGATTGCTGATATCAATGTGGGTATTTTGTCTCTAGAGATAGTTCATGCTAGATTTATTTAATGAGGGGCTGGGATTGAGAGGCTTCGTGAAAATAGATGACGGCGATTCCTTGAATTACGAGATTTTCTCTGGTTGTTATGATGCATTCATATGATCGTTAAATGGGATAATTAGTGTTGTGATTGGTTTTACGAGCAGCTCTCATCGGATTTTACTCTCTTATTTAGTACACGTGGTTGCAAATTCAATCCCCAATTGTGGTTCTCCATTTATGGTTATCGTGTAGAATCCTGGAAGCAAATGATATATTTTGTATTTAAGGTCAGATAAAATTAGACATAAATGAACATCATAATTTGTTGGGAACGGATAAACGTATATACTAACACTGATCAGGAAAACTTGGAATTAAATAGCTTTGATTTTATCAAACATTAACATTTTCATGCAGTTATGTGCGGAAACTATAGAGAAGTTCAGTTAAAACGGCTTCTAACGAAGTACTGGCTTTTTTATTCAATGGAGGAATACAGAAATCATTTTACGGAATTTGATGATAACTAATTTGTTGCCTCTATTATAGCCAATAAATTAATATCCTTATTTACACCTATTTGGAATAAGGGCGTGCCACTTAGTAAATTCCACATTTTTCCTTTTTTTGATGACTTTTCATTGTTGGCTAGATAAGTCCTTATTTTGAGGGATAACTCACACATATGCAGTATTTAAACCATCTTATCACAAAAATGATATGTCATAGTGAAATTGTAAGTGCAGATTTGGAATTAGGGTGTGACACATAGCAAATTGCACATAGTTTTATTTCTGTTGATTTTTTATTGTAGGTCTGTGATATTTTTTTGTTGCGAGCTCTTTTGTAATTATGCGAATTGTAGTTGTAGCTGATTTCTGATTAGTATGCATGCCGTCTCTCGTAACTCTCTCGCAGAAAAAAAAAAAAACCTCTAGACACACTTAAGATAATTTTTTCTTCAATTCTTGTTTTTTCTCATGCGTAATTTTCCATATTTTGCATTGAAACACGTCTAGCAACAATGAGGTTACGAGCGTTGTCAAGGTCGTTCCGAGTCATTACGCAGTAATAATGACCTTATCAATAATTCTCCCTTAACTTTTGTATTCTCTACCTTACGTTGCGCAAAACTGTCAATCGAATCATTACATTCAATTCTAATTCTTCAATTTTAACTCCCTGCTCTTATCTACCTTTCCGTTTTCCGCCATTTGATTCATCTATTTTCTACTCTTTTACTCTCCGTCCTTTATCTCCACGTTCTACACCTCGTTTTATCATCATATTTCCCTTCATCTCTTTTTCCTTCTCTTTGCGCTAAACCTCCCTTCCTCTGTACTTCTCACATTCGTCAAACTTCAATTGCCTGCTATTATAGTTTCCCTCCCTGGAATTCTCCCTGAAATTGTTTCTGTAATATTCATCCCCGGCTTTCATCACCATAAAGTTTAAACTCTTCTTCTTCTTCCTGTTTTTCATCTAACCACTTCTTTCAACACGGTCGTTTCGCTACGTTCTCCCCTTCAATTGACCTCGTCTCCCTTTCCCCTTCTCACCCAATCTCTTTCCACCCTATCTCTGTATCGCTCTCTTTTTCCCTCCCTCTCTATTGCTCTTTCTCGCTCTCTCCCGCTCTCTCCTCCTCGCTCTCTGTGAACCTCTCTCTCTCTCTCTCTCTCTCTCTCTCTCCCTCGCTCTCTCTCTGTCCTCCGCTCGCGGGTACCGATTCCCAGCAGGCCAAGCGCCTCGTCGACACCCCCCCTCGCTTCGTACGTGCGGTGATCCGCCGCCTCGTTCGCCCTGAAGTAGGCGCATACCGCACTAATCGAGCGCGAAATCCCGGGTGTCTCCTCGCCTCGCCTCCCGGCAGTTCGCCCACGATTTTCGTGGAAGGCAGGAAGCTCAGCGAGGTAATTGCGGTCGTGTGCCATGCGCGTGGCGTGATCTGGGGCGCTGGGGTTTGTTTAGTAATGTAGATTCCGAGGAATGAACGCTGGAATCTATCGATCTTGACAAACCGAATTTAGGTAATTGCATTGGTAAACAACAGGTACGATTGCATTTGAGATACGAAGATGAGATTTGAAATATTTGATGCTCCCAGTATGCAATAGTGTTATAAAATTCATGCAATCACTCGGAGAATTGCTCTTTGAACAAATGATTGGAAAATTTGACACTTGCTCTAGATGACATTTCTGAATTGCATATACTACATTTCTGAGAGGATTGTTTTACAGGTGAAGATTGTGAGAGTTATTTATCATATTATCTATCAAATGTGTACATACTACCATATTATATACAGTGTGTTTTTTTATCATTCGCCGAAGCTGCGTAGCTCGGGCAGTCGAGGGATCATTCGCCCAGTGAAACACTGACCCAACTCCCGTGCTAACATACGAGAACTATCGCTGCGCCTCTTAAAGAAGATGCTTAAAGTGATGTCCTTCTATAATTTTCTAGTGGTGCTAGAATGCATTATTGGCACATTCGGAACATATTATGATTTACTCTTTGAAGCAAGTCTCGAGGAATTGCTGAGATTTTCTCTTGAATTGGGCACCGGAGCTCTTTCTCCTTAAAGATTTTCATGGAGATTGTTGAAACCTGAACAGACATTTTTTCACCTTCTCATCTGTCAGAATATGGCGCTTTCAACGCTTTTGTTTGTCAATTAAAATTCCACGATGCGAAGTTTCTTTAGAAGCTTCAAAATTGTCGGCCGATGTTGAATATTCTCGCCCAGAAATTTCTTTATAAACCTCTTGCGGCACTTACTGACAGACTTAAGTCAAACACGTGCCTTAAAGAAGTGTTATCTGCTTCAAAGAAAATTTCATGATGCACAGTTTAACGCTCTCGGCACACTGGTGTATCGGCCGGTCGCGCCGAACGGCGAACGCGCCGGATGAACGGGGGGGGGGGGCTTGTGGACAAGTTCCAGGGGAACCGAGGACTCGATCGCTGAGGCAAACGGTCCGTGATCTTCGGCGAATGATAAAATAAACACCCAGTTCTTACACATAAATCAAACTAAAAACCGAAATTGTATTTGCTAGTTGAAGGGGGGCTTTTGAGTCTCCATATTCATGACAAACATCAGTGTAGGTTGAGTTGCCTTCCAATGACAAACGCAATGCCAACTATTGATCATGTATGACTCCACTGTATCAGATTTTTCACTAAAGGTTCATATGCAAAAAATTATTATCTTAGATCCCCTTACAGTCCCTAGAAGTTTGCAACATTCATTGAGAACTATCTGAAGTAGTTATATAATGCAGTGTGTTTTAATTAAATGCACACATAGAACGGCGTACAGATGTAACTTCAGCACACACTGGAAGCAAGACGCACTTTGATCTGCGAGTCCATCGCGAGTCTCATCTCGCCATTCCCGGTACGCGGTCAAAGCCACGCCCCCCTCGGCTGTGGCGCGGTGCGACGTGCGCTTCTCTGAAATCACGGGGCGCACTGCGCACAGTGGGCCAAACGCTCAGAAAATTGTGTTCCAAACTCCCATTTCAACCCCGCTCTTACTTTTTCCTCTAATCACTCATAACTAACCACTTTAGTTGTCGTTTTCAGCGGTGCCTGTTGCGCGAACTTTAGAATGGAGATAAGAAACTTCTGGGTGTATTTTTAAAATGAAGCAGTTTGTCTTTGAACAGAGTGGTTCACTCACCGGCCAAGGTCTCACTGATTGGTTATTGCGTCATGCTCTTAATGAAACTAAGGAATATACAATTTTATAACTTTTTTTAATAAAAAATCCAGTACTAACATTTGCAGCCTTAATAACCAAATTAACGAAACAGCTTATCAATTCATTTTATACAAAAAGCAATGTGGACATGCATAAAGGGAAAACTATTACACATTAAGCCCTGTTTTAGAAATTTATCCAATTTAGTACCTTAAACCTACAAATAGAGAATAATCGAGTGACCCATTGAAAATTCTCTCACTTGATTTGTCGACCTAAGTTCAGAATATTATATCCATTGTGGTATCCACTGTGGCATATTATATCCAGTGTGGCAGGATATTATATCTATTAAGAACTTTTATCTTCATTGTCGTGACAAACGGATATGAAATAATTTGCTCGTTTGTGCTCATTAAACATTGATTTGATCAATTTGTCACCAGATGTAATTCCATAAAAGGTTTGTATATTCACGCGGCGTCCAAATTTTAAAGAATCAGAAAATGTAATTCATTATTACAACCTGCGAATAATTTGATAGTTTCTGTGAACCTTTTAAACTTTCTTTGTACGCATGAGGTACGAGTCGAATCGCTACTTTGATTTCCGATGCCAGTATTTCATTGTTAAACGGAAGTACAAATATTGGCACTCTAATTTTCGTTACACCTCTCATACAGTGGATGGCTTTCAGTGGCTCGTGACTTTCCGTTTTCATTTTATTACGCAATATTTATCCGTTGTCGATCACACGTTGGTAGCAAACGTCTCTCGAGAAAAGTACTGGTTGTCGCAAAACCAGGACTGATTAATATTTTTAATTGCCGTAGACATGACAAAACGTTGGGGCACTTTGTTAATACTGAAATAATCAACACGTGTAAGCAACATTATTTTGAAAATAAATATTCCACTTTACCATTTAAATAAATTAATGTTTTTTACGTATTTATAAAATAGTACAACACAACTTACAGCATTCCGAACATTCGGCATTTTTTAAAACAATGTTTGAAAAATGAAATATCTTCCTACTAGAATCCAACTTTGAAGCTAATGCAACCAGCCAAGTTATAACAAGCCATGTTACATGGTAGGTGTATCTTACAAAGAATTAATAAAATTACAAAGATAATTAATTTTATATATTACGGCATAATTCGCAAAAACAATTCCAGCATTCGACTGCTCTGATAGTTTTCCATGGTTTCCCAGATCAACACCAGGTGAATGTCGGTAGTACCCTAACAAACGGGCCAAAGACTGCGCGCGAACTTTCCTTCTCCTTCCTTGTTCTATCTTACCCATTACTTACACACAAATAAATTCACATGCACTAAACTACCACACTTGTCGGGAGATCAGTAGAGAGTTTTGTGCTTGTTCAGTCTGTGGTAGTGCCATGCCGGTGGGAGATATCCGATTGGGGCAAATCCCCGCAAACCGACGTAGATCGGCACCGAAGCTCTCCGTACAGCGGGAGAAGATCACCATCAACTGCTGTGATAAAAACATGCTCTACACTTACGGGACTAATGACCTTAGCAGTTGACTCGCCCAGAACACTAATAAATCAATGAATCATTAAGCCCAGAGTTGAAGAGGAGTTTTTTACCGTTCCCAATAATACAGTACTTGTGAACTGACTGCAAAATTCAAGTTCATGGCTACAAACTCGGCTGTGAGTGGTAAAACTTCCAAAGACGAAAAACCCTTAGGATGTAATGTGAAGCTTGTGACGTGTAAAATTAAAATATTACATCATCTCCGGAGCAAAGAAAATTTACGTTTCGCCAACCAGAGAGCTTGAAATTTTTACCAGAGACAGATATCTGTCGAAAAAAGAGTAATTTCTAGAAGCTTCTCGGAGAGGTCACCAGCATGTCTCCAATTTAAAAAAATATCTATATGTGCCGACGTTTCTGTATTCATAATTATATTTGTAGGGTTATGAGATACAAAACGAATCATAATATTAATTCTCCACTAAGGCATAGACCAAACAGTGAAACACTAATGAATACATTTCCGTAGTACAGCTTAAATAATCCTGGAATTCTGAGCAACACATTTGTATTTTATTTTAGCGCTATTTTGCTTTGCGATGGACGTGTTCCATTTTCGACCAGCGCGCGCTCTTGAACCGAAGGTTCACTCCGCCGTCTCTTCCGTTCCGCAAATACCCAATGAGCGAATGTCAGACTGACTCTGAGTACACAGCGTACGTTCCGTACTACGGAGTATCACGTAGATCCACTTCGGGGAAAGGCTTCAAAGGTAGTCTGGATCAAAAACAGAGGCCCGGAACCCGACAAAAAGTCCGTCTCTCCGAAAATGCCTCGAACGTATACTTATATTTTATTTTGCGCCATTTGTCGCTAATCGGGTTCGATTTTTGTGAGGATTTTTGGAAACTGGGCGTGCTGTTGCTCTCACCGTGCAAACATTCATTGGACGAATGTGTGACTACCTCTCCAAGAACTGACTCCACGTTCTGTAAAATATCCCTCGCTTCGGGAGAGGCTTCAAAGAAAGCCAGAATATGTGGCAGGTGCTCGGCCAAATTTAGTCGCTCCTGAAATATCACCTTCAACAGACCAAATAGATCATAACTAAAAAAATGTATTCCGCGAAACAAACGAAATGAGACCCACAAGCGCTATGAGGAACACACACGATGCGCGCTATTGTTGACTCATCCCCTAGACCCATTCAAAGAGGCTTGAAAATAAGCTTAAGGCGGAAATACTGTTACAAAACAGACAATTTGCCATTTTCCCGGAAGAATCTGGAACGCTAATTATATTTGAGGCGTTTGTGTAATAAATAAATGACCCTGGACACGTTTGAAAGAAATATTCAATATTATACCACCTAGCACATTATAGGTGCACATGAAACGAGTAGCGCAAATAACGACACTATAAAACGCGAGCGAATTATTACTGCCATTTATTGCCCAATATTCAAATTTCTTGGAACGTAGACAAACCTTTGTAATACTCGTTAATTCCCATTTCGTCCTACCAGATGTAAAAACTCGGCGACAACGCCGTTGTCTCTGCAGGATTGTTGACCGGGTGTTTCCAGGTTTCGATTTTCGACGGTAGCTGTAGAACAGTAGATAATTCAACCACTGACTGGAGGAGAGTTGTAGCTGACAGCTATTCAGATCGATACTTTCCATAGTTTCTTCAATCAATATCAGACGAATTTCGGAGAAGGTCCTTAACGCGCCACGGAGCGCGCGATCTTCCCTTCCTCATTCTTGCCTTCTCCTCTCCGCTTACGTACACAAACGTCATGCGATACACGTGTCAGAAAATCAGTCAGGTGCTTAAATATTGTTGCATGTAGCGGTGATCTCTTGGGGAAGATCACTGAAGGAGAATACCAGAAGCCGACGTAAAGTTTGGCGCCGAATGAACACCGAGAGAGTAATGTCATACCATTCCGGCATTCAACAAACGCTACACTTATGAGACTGGTGAGCTAAGTAGTTGATGCACCTGGAATTAACATTCATTTGCAGTAGATTCAGATCAAAATGTACCATTTTATATTTCGAACACTTCATTTTATATTGTGCATTTATACCTGCACTGGCAGTGAGTCATTTTGATCGATTGATTGATTACTACTGATTTCGATTGCGTGAACGGATAAGGTGATTAGTCCCGTAAGTGTAGAGCATGTCTTTGCTCGGGATGTGGCTGTGATCTTGCCCTCTGGATGGCGAGATCCAGCGCCGATCTACTGTCGGCTGACAGTGTTTTTCACAACCAGGAATCTCCCACCAGCACCACTGGACAAGCCAGAACAAGCTCTAAGCTCCCACCTGGCCACATGGCATGTATGGTAGGGTAGTGCATGTATGTGTCAATGTGTGTAAGTAAGGAAATGCGGATAGGACAATGAAAAGAAAGGAAAGATCGCGCGATGTCCATTTTGGTCCATTTTGTAGGGAACTGCTCCGGCATTCGCTTGGTATTATACGGAGAAACCACGGAAAACTACCAATCAGAGCCACCGGTCACTATCATTCTCCTGCAGACAGCGTCTGAATTGGACCTCGCTATGAAGCTAGTGAGAGAAATCCTGCCATCTTTAGGATCCGTACCCCAGGACCTCCCGTTCACTGACATGAGTTGATGCCCTGAGCAACCTCTCCCGGTGTGTGCCATTTCGACCCAATATACCCGAGTTCTGCAACCGAACACACGTGTGAGGCCGCTGCCACTCCGCCTGGGCAAATACCCAACAGGTGAATGTCTGACTGACCACTCAGAGTGCGGTCCGTGGACGCAGCGTGGCTCTCTCGCAGCCCCGGGGGATCAGCCGGGGCCTGGCGTTACCGCGAGCAGGGCTTTTCTCGCTGTTTAGGGTCGTCGAGGTCAGAGCGTAGATTAGCTTCGTTTTCTCATTTGCTCGGCGTAATCCGCTGCAATGGTTTCGATCTCGCTGCTGATTTTGTGTGACTGGACGGAGGAGCTCGTTTTCTCGTTTCGTTTGGTGAAAACGCGATGTGTATGCTCCGTGTTTTCTCTGGTTTTCGGAGTAATTTGATTTCGTTCGACGAACTTGATTTCCCGTTTTCGTGTTTTACCTTCTCATTCCTAAGCATCATAGTCACAGAAACATACGATTGCTCTTTTTATTTTTATTTAGTAAAACTAGTCACTATACTTGTACACTAGTAAAAAGTGCAGAATAAATGTAACTAAGTCATCACTTCATAATTTAAGAAATTTATTGTGAAAACTTTCTTTCTGTTTTAGAATATTTAATGCATTTGTGTGTCATATATGTATTTCTATTACGTTTTTTGAAACTTTTGTTGTCACGAGAGTATCGTATTCTATTTTATCCTTAAGGCGAGCACATTGCTGTACTTTCACTTCCGTTACTTCTCGAGAATGTGTAGACTATTTTACGAATAAATGTAAACGAACTGGATTTTTTCTTTTTTCTTTATGTATATGGAAATAAAATATTTAATTAGGGTTATATTTAGGTAAGAAAAAACACTAATGATATTCCTTAATAACAAATAAGAGTGATCTTTTATTTTACTCTCAGCCACTATCTTGTGTGCATATGTGCCCATGCACATTCATACACATGGATTGTCTATCCTTCCGCAGAGCCAGTAAATATGCACCAGTTCAGCTTTACGTATCGTGCTGTCAGATGGTATGTAACGCTGCGAAGTATTAATGTATTTAGATATATTAATATTTTTAAATATTTAGTATTTCCGACAAAAAAAACAACTCATTTGTGGATTAATTTTGCACCGATGTTTTAAGTCTACAATTTGCTTTCTGAGAAAGAACGTGCAGTATTGATCCTAGTTTCTACTTCTCGATTTCTAAGATTTGCTGATAAGCCTCTGGAGGCAACATAATGGTAGCCGCCGTTTTGAAATTCCACTTGCCTTTTAACCCTCTACACTCTTTCACAAAAGACATTGTGGAAGTAGTATCAGAGATCATCAAAGATCATATCTTGACAAACACCAGACCCTAAGCGGAGCAAGCCTGGAATTCTTTGTGTTAAATATCAAAATTTCAGTTTTGTCGCTTACTATTTTGCTTCTCCTAGCCACTAATTGTCAAAATAATATCCATTTTCTTCACTGATTCAATTTGTGATTACTCGTCACTAGATTGTTTGTTGGGTGTGACACTTCCACCTCAACTTTTGTAATACTAACCATGATACTAATACTTTTGTAATACTAACCATGTTCTACAATGTTCTAGTGGCATTTTTATTCAATTTACGGTCGCATTTTATTCATTCTGCTAGGATAAGAAAGCATTAATTTAAATTAAATTTTTTATTTACCTTATTTTACAAATTTACCTTATTTTAAAGAAATACGTTAAACATTAAATATTGGCGTTTTCAAGTCTTTTTTTATCTACGAAGTATTTAAGAGTTTGACAATTTATAAATAGGTTTCTTTGAAATGAATAAAGTTTGATATTAATAGAGTATGGGTTTGATAGTAAAACCGAGTACTCGTGTGTTTTGAATGGGTGACGTTAATGTAAATTACTCAATGATACATTACTTTATAATATGAGTATTTCTACAAGCAAGCATATTTTTGAATAATGTGAGCTCTTTATAACGAGATGTGAGAAGTAACAAAAGTAACTCTACCGTTTTGCGAAAGTTTGTTGTAGTGCTTTCAAAGTTATCGTAGAAAAGAATCGCTTATCTTGCTGCCGTAGCATATTTTTATGAGCACTGTGTGAAACTTTTCATATTGATGTCCATATTGTGTCGCGCAAATCAACAGTTTACACGTTTAAGACGCAAACTTTTGACATTCGAATTTACGATATCATTCACGAAAGTCGTAAATGCTGCGTCATAAATGCATTCTCAGACACAGTCATTTTTATGAACTTCTATATACGAATCACGATCTCAAATATATGCAGTCTAAGATTCTTCGTGGATCAGTGCAGCGCGACTTTTCTGAAAGAGCATGTTCTGAGAGCAATATTCGATTTATTTTGGGTGCAGTTACGAAACCAGAAAACAAAATACTTTTTAAAGCATCAGGTATTTTACGAATTGATTCTAGTAGTTATTTAGTGTTAACGGTGTTATTTCCAAGAATAAATTATTAAAACACCATTGATTTCAGCACAGAACTTTTCAGTGTTATTCACATCTTAATTCCATTTCCAAACACAACTAAAATTCATATCTATTGAGAATTTTAATAATAATTTATACGGAAGTATATTTCGTTTGCATGGAAAATTAATGGATTTTTACGCATCCTCTGATTCTTTGTATAAATAGTATAATTTCACTTTCATTCCTCATCTTTGAATATAACTTCTTTTTTAGTATAAACGAAGATGTTTTGAAAGTCATGACGTTAATTAAAGCGTTCTCTTAGAGTGATATAGTTTTGTTTAATTAACATAAATAAAAATATTTCATTCCAATTAAAGATCAATGACTACGTACAACTTCGATGATTTAGCTAGTGAAAGATATGTTAAATATTAATTGGGTATCCTTGGATGAATCAAATAATACATTTTTTGGAATTATTGAAAGCAATTAATTATTAAACAGACCATTTATTATTTTTAACATTTACACAATATTTCGAATTCTGTAGGTTCGGATTCTTTTTCAGGTATGTTTTCAATTATTCCAGTTTTACATCACATTTTGTTGATAATTTTGTACTGGATATGTTGGGTGAGAAATTCAGCAAACATTTTCCACGGCGCCCTTTAGATCTAATGGCTAAATTCGAATACATTACATAGTTATGATTTTTAAGTTTGAAATGTTCCATACTATACTCCCATCTACTGCAATGTAATTTCTGAAATTTACTCAAGAACAACAGTAAAGAAGAGATAGAACGTGAAGTTGAAAAATGCAAGAGTTTTAGGAACAAAAGGAAGTGAAAAGAATGATCTTCAATCTCACTAAATACTTGTTTTCAAGGCTCATCCAATACTTATTTCGATATTCTAGACTCGGATCTTACATCGTCAGTCGAAGATCAGCAGGATTATCCTACTTTACGCTAAAATAAGTATACACCCTTGAAAATCTTCACATGAGTCGGTAGAGGCTTCGGTGTGTGTCAAAGATAAAATCGAACCCTGCCCTTTAATTTCTGTTTGCTCTCTCCCACGCAGGCGATCATCGTTTGTTTTCGTTGTTGCGTCGGAAGCGTGCTTGCAGCGGCTGATGCGCTTCTGTTTCTCTTCCCCTCCCTTCCCCTTCCCCACCCTTCCGCCCTCTCGCTTCCATCCGATCCGCAAATTGAAATGGCGCAGCTGGCGCATGCGAGTTCCTTTCTGAGCTTGCGGAATCGTTCGCACTGGCGGCCGCGCGTTGCAGCCGCCATCACGCCCTCCGCGGATCCTCTAATTGCGCGCGCCGCCACGGGCCGCGTTCTGTGTGCGATTGCCAATCACTCGTTCACTCCCTTCCGGTGTTTTGTGTTTCATTAAAACTCAATTGCTTCTTCCTCCGTTCAAATGTTCTTTGCTCACATTATTGCTACAGTTTTTCATTCACGAAACTCTTAATTTTAAGTATAAATCGTTTATGTAACAATAATAAAATTATTTTGAGACATTTACAGAGAATGAAAGTGGAACCATTCTACGTGTATGCTACATGCATATTACAAGCACAGTACATGCATTAGTGCATACTTCACGAATACACTTAGAGTCGTACATCCGCAGGACAAGTTCTTTGTGCGATTGCCAATCACTCGTTCACTCCCTTCCCGTATTTTGTGTTTCATTAAAACTCAATTGCTTCTTCCTCCGATCAAATGTTTTTTGGTCACGTTATTGCTACAGTTTTTCATTCACGAAACACTTAATTTTAAGTATAAATCGATTATGTAACAATAATAAAATTATTTTGAGACATTTACAGAGAATCATAGTGGAACCATTCTACGTGTATACTACATGCATATTACAAGCACAGTACATGCATTAGTGCATACTCAACGAAAACACTTAGAGTCGTACATCTGCGGGCCAAGTTCTTTGTACGATTGACAATCACTCGTTCACTCCCTTCCGGTTTTTGTGTTTCATTAAAACTCAATTGCTTCTTCCTCCGTTCAAATGTTCTTTGGTCACGTTATTGCTACGGTTTTTCATTCACGAAACCCTTAATTTTAAGTATAAATCGTTTAGATAACAATAATAAAATTATTTTGAGACGTTTAGAGAGAATCATATTGTAGAACCATACTATGTGCACACTACATGCTTATTACAAGCATACTACATGCATTACTGCATACTTCACGAATACACTTAGAGTCGTACATCCGCGGGCCAAGTTATTTGTACGAATGCCAATCACTCGTTCACTCCCTTTCGGTGTTTTGTGTTTCATTAAAACTCAATTGCTTCTTACTCCGTTTAAATGTTCTTTGCTCACATTATTGCTACAGTTTTTCATTCATGAAACCCTTAATTTTAAGTATAAATCGTCTATATATAACAATAATAAAATAATTTTGAGACGTTTAGAGAGAATCATGGAGTAAAATCATACTACGTGCATACTACATGCATATTACAAGCTTACTACATGTATTAGTGCATACTTCACGCGTACACTAATTGTCGTACATCCCCGAGGCATGTTTAACATACGATAGCCAACCACTTGCTCACTCACTACCATTGTGATGTTGCATTTGCAATTCAATTTCTTCTTTTCAGTTTCAACGTTCTTTGCTCGTGTTATTGCTACAGTTTTTATCCACAAGATCCTCAATTACTAGTAAGAAAATCGTTTATGAAACAATAATAAAATAATTTTGAGATATTTACAGAGAATCATCTCTTACGCATGCACTAATTGTCGTACAGCCGCGTGTCGAGTTAAGCGTACGATTGCCTAGTAGTTGGTCTCTCCATTTCTGTGTTGTGTGTTCCATTAAAATTTAATTTCTTCTTCCTTTCAAACTTTCGTTATTTGCATTATTGCTACAGTTTTTCATCCGCGAAATCCTTTATTATGCGTAATTAAATCATTTATGTAACAATAAAATGATAGGTTTGAAAATTTTACAAAAGAATCATATCTCTCACGCATGCACTGATTATCGTGCAGCCGCGGGCCAAGTTTAGTGTGGGATAGTCAGGTGCTCGCTCACTCCCATTTGCGTGTTTTGTTTTGTTAAAATTCAATTCCTCCTTTGTCCTCTCTAACGATCTTGCTTCGTTATGATTGATAAACGTTTTTCGTCAATGAAACCCTTAATTACGTTCTCTATGTAATAACATTTTTTACTCGTTTTGTAACGATACAACTTTATTTAGAAAGTTGCAGAGAATTACATCGCTTGTGCTTTCTCTAATTGCATTGCCAATGGCGGTGCATTGTGCAATGGGCAATCGCTTGCCCAACTCATTCGGGACTTTTGTGTTTTACTAAAACGCAATTTTATCTTTCTCCCTTCCGAGGCCCTTTGCATGTTGTTATTGTCAAAGCTTTTCATCTATGAATAACTTAATTAACTAACTACTAATTGCCACATTTTTAACCATTCTAAACAGTAAAGTAATTAATAAAATAAATCGAGAGGAAAACAGTGAAACGTTGTTTAATAGGATTTACTTGAGGAAAAAGACTGATTTCGTTGCTGTTTATGCTTTGTGAATACAAAATAGAAACGTCAGAGAAGTAGTAAAAAAATAATAAAATATCATTGACGAAAGAGAAAAAACCAAACAAGGAATGAATGTGATTTTCAAAAGTGTTGGCGTACCAAAAATATATCTCAAAACATAAATACTAATCGCTAAAGAAGACTGTCGAATCTCACAAATCCTACGCTACTAGAAGAGATTTGAATCACATGTAAGATAATTTGATCACATGTTACGTCATAGGTAAAATGTAGATATAAAATATAATAACATTTGCGGACGAACATAGTATAAAAAAGTTATACAACTGCCTTTTTTTGACAGTGTATCTCTGATTTGCACTCAATGTTTCTGCTTCCTTGAGACTGCACATGTATAATTAATCACAAAAAAGTCTGCAGTTGGCAGTATCACCTCTATCGAAAATTTACTCATATTTTTGTAATATTTTGATTACATTTTCACTCCGTTCAATGTTCGTTTACGTACATGTGTTTTAAAAATTAAAAATTTTGTCACCTTCAATTTTCCGAAAGCTAAGTGCCCACTTCAGAATGAACCATGAGGTCAAACATTTTTTTTGTTTTGATTGACAATTTTTTTATATACCACGTAAACTACATTACGGTGATTGAATATGAATTTCTTACAGATTAATTTAGGTTAAAATTATATTCCTCAATATTACGATTGAATTGTGGTTTTATGTGATTGTTTGGATCCTTATTTCTATTATTTTTCAGATTTCGGTATTCATTTTCTCTGTTTAATGAGGATACGTCAATAATACCATAGCGCAGTGTCTTATCCAAATAATGATTTTTTACGTTCTTCGTTATTTTGCACTCAAAATTAATATTCAGAGATCCTTATTTCGCTAATTCTCTTCCATATCATGGGTTTTTTTCTCCTATACGTTCCTTTAATGTAAACTAAAACGTGTCTCCAAAACATCATGTCTTTTCGAAATAGTCTTGTGACGTACATTTATATTCGCATTGGGAGGTAGATGGGGCTAGTGAAGTGAGATGGAATGATTGAATAAATGACAATTTTCTTTCACTCTTTAAATCCGTTCTCACCCAACGAACCGCCGTCTCCGCACGCCGTTTCAGAATCACTTTCTAGGGATCTGCTTCCCTCGAACCTTTCCCGCCCCTTCTCCTCTGTTGCCGTAGCTTCTACCGTCACCGCCATACCGCTCTCCGGCCAGTATCCCTGCGAACTTGTTCTCATCCCCTCATTCGCTACACCCGTTTCATTGATTGATTGATTGATTGATTGACTGATTGGTGATTCCGGGCGCGACAACTGCCAAGGTAATTAATCCCGTAAGTGTATCGCATGTTTTCTCAGGCGACCGCTGTTATCTCCCCCCGTTGTATGGCGAGATCCGGCGCCGATCTACCGTCGGCTAGCGGGGTTTTCTCCAACCAGGTATCTCCCACCAACGGGGCACCCCCAAACCGAGACAAGCTCGAAGCTCCCGACCGGTCTCCCGGCATGTACGGTAGTGTAGTGCATGTTAGTGAAAGTAAGGAGTGAGAGTAGAACAAGGAAGAGAAAGGAATGCTCGCGCGCGATCTTTGTCCCGTTTGTTAGGGTACTGCTCCGGCATTTGGCTGGTAATGATCGGAGAAACCACGGAAAACAATCGTCCAGAGCAGCCAACCACCAGAATTCTCCTCCAAACAGCGGCTGAATCGGACCTAAATATAGTGTTCCGCTACGTATGGGCCATGACCTCATCATTTCTAAACGGTTCACGATATCGAAATGCAGTTTTCGCCCAACAATGTGCAATTATGGGGCAAGTAATATGCCGTAGAGATGGTTTTAAAAATATTTGTAGTTTTAGAGGAACTTATTCATCTTTATATTGCGTGGCGACACGCAACGCGTGGTAGGCAATCCCTCTGGTCAGCTCCACCTAGTATATACGAGTAGTAGTATGTACCACTAGTATATACCTATAGGTAGCTTATGTAAACCGATTCCTACGGCCTCCGCACTTTCTAGTCTGGAACCTTCCGCCTTCGCTCGACGATGCTGCCCCATCGCCACGCCAGGCCCACTCTCTCGCCATTGTCTATGCTGCATCGCGCGTATACGTATAATCAATATCTATAACCTCACTACTGTCTCTGATTTGAGCCCTGCTCTCCTGCCACGAGTTAGTATAGGATTTACCTCTCTCCTAACAACTCGCGACATTTGATTTTTCACATGGAACTATACATTTTTCTCACTAGCAATGGGTAGATCGTAAACAAAGGAAGACAAGGATGTTTGTGTTATCGTATGTTAATGTTTGGATAGTAATTTGAGAATACAATTTTTTTGATATGTGATTTCATGCGTGACATATTACTTGCCACATAATTCAGTATTGTTGAGCGAAAACTTCATTTCGACATTGTGAACCGTTTAGAAGTTATGGGAATGGCCCACAGTTGGTGGGTCGCCCGGTATAGCTAGAGTCTACAATCCGTCACTATCGGGACTTGAACCTAGGATCTTTGGTCAGATTCGCTGCGCCTTGTTTTTCATCCAGCTGGCATTCTCCCATGACCTCATCAGTCATCACCCGTTTAAACGCCAATGTCACCAAGGCTGTCGAGGCGTATAGCGGTGCCTCGCTGGTGAGCGATACCTGGTTGGTAAAACCCCGCTAGCCGACGGGTAGGTCAGCGCCGGATCTCACCATTCAGCGGGGAAAAATCACAGCCACTTCTCGAGGGAAAACATCAACTAAACTTACGGGATTAAAAACGTTTACAGTTGACGCGTCCGGAATCACTATTTAATCAATAAAACCTTCACCACAACTATCAGTACCATCACCTCCTC
Source organism: Gryllus longicercus (assembly GCA_038098605.1). Classification (NCBI taxonomy): domain Eukaryota; kingdom Metazoa; phylum Arthropoda; class Insecta; order Orthoptera; family Gryllidae; genus Gryllus; species Gryllus longicercus. Next base: position 4,593,519 of record JAZDUA010000019.1, on the reverse strand, counting down.
GCAACTATCCCTCCCTCACCCATCACGGCTGCACCGGCCGCTGCGCCTGTCGCTGCCACCCGTTCTCCCCGGGGCGCCGGCAGCCGTCTGGGACGACGCGGCGCTACGCGGCGCGCGTGCGCGGAAGACGGGCTCCGCCTGGGGCGTGAGGGCGGCGAGAGGGTGGCGGAGGGAGATCGCGGAAATTGATAGGATGATCGGCGAGTGATTTGATTCGGAGCCATCCGCGGGCGCCGCGCGAGAGAAAGCACCGCGGGCGGCGGCGAGGGCGGCGGCCACGGTGGCGGCGAGGGCGGCGGCGAGAGCGGCGGCGAGGGCGGGGGCGAGGGCGGCGGCGAGGGCGGCGGCGAGGGCGGCGGCGAGGGTGGCGGCGTGGGCGGCGGCGGAGGCGCCAGTGTGGATGCAGGGAGGCGGCGGTGAAGACGGGTAGACACGTCGGCGCCGAGGCGTCGTGAGAAGGTTGATGTCTTTGAGCGGGGTCTGGGAAGGAACCGAGTGAAGAAGTGGAAGCGTCTACCTTTCGATTTATGAAACCAAAAGCGCTGCAGAACAGATTAGCGAAACCAGAGCGATGGAATAATCGAAATGAATGGTAAATAATAACAAATATTAATGATTGAGTGTTGTGAATCGCAAAAGTAAAAAACAAAATGCACAGATTTCAAGGGATGAAAGAGTTTACGAGCAAACGAAGTTATCTGCGAAATGTTTTGCGAATTGTTTTGCGAAATATTTTGCCTAAAATTGCTATTTACAAGGTGATTACAAGTATTGTAATTTATTCAATATGCAGTATATATAGGTACGGAAGTAACTTTTCAAAATAATTTATTTTTTCTCCAAGATGTTTTATTGTCACTATTGGTATTTAGTAGTTATCTATGTACCAAGGATTAAAAATGAATAATTTTGAAAGAGGTGTTTACTGAGGTGGAGTGTAGCGGAGCCGAGGTTGGTAAATTACAGAGGTGCATACAACTATTTTTCGTCCCATTTTGTTTCCCATTTTGTTTCACTTTTAATACCGTTTTAAACCATCAATTTTCCTAGCATAAACGCAGATGTTAGAAGTTCTTAGCTACAATTGTTGAACTGCTTAAGCTTGCATGTATTACAATTATTTGTAAACTGTGTTTACAGCGACTTGAATTACGTTACCATTGTAATCGTCCGCCGAAACTGCGAAATGTTAACTTTGCAGCCGGCAGATGTCCCGCAAAGTACGGCTTTATAGGAGAGTATACAAGAAAAGGCTTTTCGTGTAACACGAAGCTTACAAGCGATGAAAAACGTCGCATATGTACTGTCATCATTCTAATAGCAGATATGCAATTTCCAGGTTTTGAAAATCCTAATAATGCTGAAATTAATGGAATTAATTAGCCTGTTTGACATGGTGGTCAAAATGACTTGTCCTCTCGTTGAAAAACAATTGAAATAGATATTGAATATCGGACGAGAAACCTTTTATTGCTTTCATTTTCCTTCATTTCATAACATAAATGATTAATTAAAAAACTCACTCTAAGACTGAGAGGACCGGAAGATGTAAATTGTTCAAATTTCAAAGCCTCTCGGATCAGTTATGTATAAATGTCCCATCTCAAAGTGTTTCTAGCAAGTAAACAAAGCAGCCAACTGAATTAATATTTTAGACGCTAGCTAACAACAGGAAAAGTTTAAAACTAATTAAATAGTCTCCATTGGAGGCAAGGACAACTTTGACCTTTGAATGATTTGTATTATCACCAAAGTAAAGTTAAAATCTATTAATTTACAAATAATAATAGAATGCCCACGTAACAAATTAATACAAAAAATGTCAAAAGGAAAAAAAATCTACGCAAGCGAGAAAAAGATGAACCACAGGTACAGACGCCACGCAAGTAAAGAAAATACTATAGAAGACGTTTTGATTGGCAAAAGGAAGAACGAATGAAACGACGAAACGTCCGGAAGCGAAATCAAAGAAAGGGAAGCAGCAAAGTGTGGCGGTGGCCCCATGCGCAAGAGGCGGGGAAGAGCCGTTTTACCTCCACAGAAGTGTCTTCACCCTGCGTTGCAGTCAAGGACGGTTCGCGTTGAAGTTAAAATCAACAAGTTCAAATTTATTAATGTTCAAAATTATCTTAGAATAGAAAGCCAGCATAGCAAAAAATAAAAAAAAGTAAAAAATCGGCGCAAGCAAGAAAAAGAAAAGACGCAGACGCAAATAAAACAGATAATAAAGAAGTCGTGTAGATTGGCAGAAGAAACGGTGAATGAAGAAATGCAACGTCCGGAAGCGAAATCAAAGAAAGCGAAGCGAAGAAAGCGAACTGAGAGCGGCAATGGCCCCTTACGCAAGAGGCTGGGAAGAGCCTTCATCCTGCGTTGCAGTCAAGGGCGGTTCGCGTTGAAGTTAAAATCAAAAAGTTAAAATCTATTAATGTACAGAATAATCTTAGAATAGACAGCCAGCGTAGCAAAATATAAAAAAAAGAAAAAAATCGGCGCAATCAAGAAAAACAAAAGACGCGAATAAAGAAGATAATAAAGAAGTCGTGTAGATTGGCAGAAAAAACAGTGAATGAAAATATGAAACGTCGGGAAGCGAAATCAAAGAAAGCGAAGCGAAGAAAGTGAACTGAGCGAGGCGGTGGCCCCTTACGCAAGAGACGGAGAAGAGCCTTCATCCTGCGTTGCAGTCTAGGGCTATTCTTAGAACTGCAGTCAAGGGCAGAATAATCTTAGAATTAAAATCCAGCGTAGCAAAATTAAAAAGAAAGTAAACAATCGGCGCAAGCAAGAAAAAGAAAAGACGCCGACGCAAATAAAGAAGATAATAAAGAAGTCGTGTAGATGCCAGAAGGAACGGTCAATGAAAATATGAAACGTCCGGAAGCGAAATCAAAGAAAGCGAAGCAAAGCGATGGCAAGAGAAGGGGAAGAGCCTTCATCCTGCGTTGCAGTCAAGGGCAATTCGCGCCCCTCCGCCGGAGCCGTCGAGCAGCTGGAGCGAATCGACTAACAGGATTCGATTGGAGGCTGCGCGCCGCTGCGCCGATGGGGTTTACGACTGCAGCGCGTGCGGCGGCCGCCAAAGTAAATGACGAGGAGGGGCGCGCTACTCTTTAATTGGACTCGTTTTATTCCGCGGTTCACTAAATGAAAATGCGCTCTCTCGCTGTGGAATGGGACCTCAAAGTGCGGCGCGAAAGCAGTTTTTGATGATGGTTTCAATTTGGCAGGCGGTCTACACTCCAATGGAACTATTCGGTTTGTTGCTAGTCGTGCTGCAATGTTTTCGAGGCAACGTTTCGATGTGCGTAATGGTAGCGTGTTGAAATTAAAGAATCTTCTATTCGATGATGTTTGAAAATAATTGCTTTAGGTACTGCCTAAAAACATTCAGCAACTAAAGTGGAGTACATTTTAGTAGTAGTTCTAAATGAAATATGAAACTGTTAAAAAAATTAGTAAGAGTATCTACTCGTTCCAGATGAATCATGATTAAACTTAATCACTTGATGAATTTTACTATTTAGGTAGAAGAAGGGAAAAAAAAACTATAATCTGTTCTTAGTTTCACTTTATTACAAAGGTAGTTGCCAATATAGAAATTTAAAAAAAAGGTTTCAAGTTTGTTACAGGAACAAATATTAGTACAATTGTAAAAATAAGTTATCATTTAAAACAAAAAAGCTCTTTAGTTGGTAGGCAAACGAAAACAAAAGCCCTAAGCAGTTTTATTAAGCCTTCAGGAGTCGTGCCACTTTGTGTTATTAGTAGTTGATTGAGGACACCTTGCTTTCCCAATCTTTTCATTCTAACAAAACTAACAGTTATTGTTGATTTGCAATTTCTTTCGTAATTTTATACAATCTCCTTAAATAAATGATAATTTTTATATCTACATTTTAAATAAATGAATTTTAATTGTTTTAAATTCAATATAATGTAAATGGAGATCATACATTACCTGTATTACGATAACTACTGCTATATTAGTATTTTTTATTTATGTATGAAAAATATAAAATTAATACTAATTTTTATTAAATATTGTTGTCATTAACCTATAGTTGTGGTTAAAAATCGTTTAAAATAATTCATTTTTCTAATATTACGGATGAATATGGTCGCAGGCGTGCTCTTTCCCTTTTCCAAATCTTAGTGATAAGGAAAATGTAAGTTTAAAAAATTAATGTAGGAGTATGTAAGGTCAGTAATTCACTAAGATAGTATCCTTGAAATCGTGCTGTATTCGGTTTAGAATTACGGACATAGATAACGTGGCCGTTACCGAATGCGCTAAGGAGAGGAGTGAGTTATTCGGAAAGCGAAGGCCTTGACATATTGGAAAAACACACCTAACAAAGAACTGATATAAACACACCTAATAAAAACAGATACTGTTGTAAACTGAGAATGTGACAAAAATATTCTTCTCCGTCGTTTTTATAAGTTCATTCGCAATTACGCTAACAATCCCTGGAGTTAGAGCGCATAGCAGATATCTTCGTGCTTTCTCGCATTTTCTGGAGAGAGCGATATGATTCTCGTGAACTGCAACGGCGTAGGAAAGATAAAATTAGGAACATAAAGGTCAAGGATGGAAATAGTTTGACAGACCTACGAAAAAAATTTTGATCAGCCCTCTTGCATGACAAGCACTGCTCAACCGTTGTCTGATTCCGTTCAGCGTTTTCCCTACATGGGATACCACTCCAAACAATATTCATGTTTTACCAGAGGGCACAAGTCTCCAGGAAGGGCATCTATGGCTTTTCACCATTATGCGCCCACCCCGCCGGCGCACAAGTACGCCGACAGGCTGGTTCGAACTCCCCGGAACTCAGTTTCCCTTCACGGAATCCTCCCCATTCTATGCCTGGACGGAACCGCCCTGACAGCTCAGAGCTACTGACCCAGGCTGGTATCGTAGTTCAAATAATGCGCTACTCACGCCGGGAACCGGAAGTCCTCCTCTTTGCCCAGAGTATCGGGCCACTGCCACGACGAAGCCGATAGCTCAATAAGGGGACCATCCGAACTAAGGACTGGGCGACTTGGGCACCCTCCGCGTCTTCTCCCTGCCTCCACCTTGAGGCTAACGACGTATTGTCAGAGTCCTAGGCTACTCGAAGCGGGGGATGCGTGTCCCCGTCTGGACATCTATAGATAGTTTCTGGAGCGTTCATACGAACGTCCTTAGCCCAATCCAGCTTAAGGGTATGACACAACTGCCATTGACCCACTGATAGGGTACCGGCAAGCGGAAATTAGCATGTGTCTACTCACTGCCTCCACCTTGAGGCTAACGATGTGAGTTGCACCGTGAAATTCAGGGTACGGGTAGCCGTCTGCAACTCTCCACCAGAGATCGTGACCAACTACGTGGCCGCGATACCCCTCTCTGCGAGACGGATTCCGTTCAGAATCATCTGTATTCTAACACTGCATAGATAATTTCATGAGCACTAAAAGAACCGAGAACAGTGGAAAGCTTCTCATATTGTGGAGCCATTGAAATAAGGAAAGTTTTTCAAATGATGATGGTGATTTGCACCATACTGACAGGAGACCAGAAAATATCACTGATGAAAAAACTCTTGCATGACAAGTCCCCGATAACGGCTTTTATATTCTGTTGGAAATCTTTGGTTTTGAACGCTGCACAGATAGTTTCATGACCACTGAAAATACTGAGAACAGTAGAATGCATCTAATTAATGTGGGAAAAAAATCTCTGATCTCTAAAAGAACTGGAAATAGTGGAATGCTTCTCACAATACGGGGCCATTGACATAGGGAAATTTTAACAAAGAATAAATGTGATTTGCGCCAAACTGACAGTCAAACCAAAAATATCTGCATGCAATAAATGCATCACCACTCTTGCATTACAGAACAACACACCAGCTTTCGTATTCCATTGGAAATCCTTTGTTTTTAAACGGCGCCCAGATAGTTTCATAACCACTAAAAATACTGAGAACAGTGGAATGCGGAGCCGTTGACATAGGGAAAGGATAACAAAGAATGATGGCGATTTGCGTCAAACTGACAGACAGTCCGAAAATATCTCTGATCACCACTCTTACAGGACAAGAACCCCTTGACGGCTTTCGAATTGCGTTGCAAATACTTTCTTTTTGGACGCCGACGAGACAGTTTCATGACCACTAAAAATACTGCGAACAGTGGAATGCGGGGCCATTGCCATAGGGAAAGTTTAACAAAGAATGATGGCGATTTGCGTCAAACTGACAGACACTCCGAAAATATCTCTGATCACCACTCTTACAGGACAAGAACCCCTTGACGGCTTTCGAATTGCGTTGTAAATACTTTCTTTTTGGACGCCGACGAGACAGTTTCATGACCACTAAAAATGCTGCGAACAGTGGAATGCGGGGCCATTGCCATAGGGAAAGTTTAACAAAGAATGATGGCGATTTGCGTCAGACTGACAGACACTCCGAAAATATCTCTGATCACCACTCGTGCATGACAAGAACCCCATAACGGCTTTCGAATTGCGCTGGAAATCCTTTCTTTTTGAACGCCGAAGACACAGTTTCATGACCACTAAAAATACTGCGAACAGTGGAATGCGGGGCCATTGCCATAGGGAAAGTTTAACAAAGAATGATGGCGATTTGCGTCAGACTGACAGACAATCCGAATATATCTCTTATCACCACTCTTGCATGACAAGAATGCCTTAACGTCTTTAGAACGCTGCTTGGAATCCTTTTGCGTTGGAACGCGGCTCAGGTGGCTTCCTAGCCGTCCGAAACGCGGGGGCGGCGGGCGGGCGCAGAGGGCAGCGAGGACAGCCGGACCCCGAGCGTCGCCGACCGCGCCCTCCACTCAATATGTATCGCGTCGTCGCGGCGCCGAGGGGCGTCTCATGCGCACGAGGGAAATATGCAAAGCTCCGTCAAGCGGCGCCTCGGCGGCTTTGGGGCGCTTCTTCCCTTGGGCGGTCGCTCGCGGAGGCTCCGCACGCTCGTGTGGACCCGAAACGAACCGCCTTGTTTGGGGGGACGATGCAGGATTTATTTGGGGGACGTGCCTGTTTATTTTGGTTGTCATCTCGATTCATTCGTGTTATGCACATTCATTCGGGTTGTGCACAGCTGGTAAGTAATGAATGCATTAATTTTTCAGGAGAGCAAAGAACATCTTTTAACTGAAGTAAACTTGGATTATGATATTTAAACGAAGGTGATATTCAAACTAATCTATTTGTGTGAAGGTTTCGCTTAAAATCATTACCTCCTGGCTTACAGCATCAGATGAAAGATTTTTGTTTTGCCTCTCCCGTAAAATTTAATTGTTCATGACTAATCAGCTTCATCGGGGTTAAAGATATTCTTCTCGAAATTTGATTTGTCTTTCTCGTCTTTACTTTGTAAGAAGAGAAAGTATTGTTCTTGTAATCGTGAGCTGAAGAGTTTCCCAAAAATGCCTATCTATTTTCAAAATTTTCTCAAAAGTGGCTCCAAATTTTGGGATTTAGTTTTGTCCTCGAATGGCGTAAAAAACTTTTAAAGAAAGGTGCTAGTCTCATTTTCAGTCAAATCCCTGATTTTAGCTAGATGGAGACACTCTTGCACGTTACTGCAGTAGTATAATATTGCGGAGCTGTTACAAGTAATGGGAGAAAGTATGTGCTGTTGTAGCACTAGTAGGTTTTTGTTGTTTTTTATTCTTTATTTGTTTTCACTTTGGGGTTGTCGCGCGGGCCGCATGAGTAGTCGAGTTATTTGTGTTCGCTCGCTCGAAACCTCTACTGAGTTCAGATTGGTGAAGACACAACAATGAGATAACAATGTTATACTTTTGAGAAGTGTCAGATTCTGGGCGTACGGGCGAAGGCAGTTGAGTACGCCTTGCCTGGAACGAGGCCTTGGGCAATTAGGGCTTTTTCAAGCTATGAGGGAAGGGAGCTCGCCCCAGAAGAGAGCAAGGACTCCCGATGGCGGGCGGACCTCCACGTGTTACCCTTTGCACCATCTCTGTTTCTGAACCTTTCATAGCAAGCATGTTATTGTCAGGGAGTTTTTCATGACTGCTAGGCTGCAATTGTAGCCTGCGGGCATGCTACTGTAACCTCCTGAATACTACGGAAGCTTCCCCTGCCCTCAAAAAGATGATATACTACTGTTAAAGTGGATAGAATATACTCCCAAATGTCTGTGCGTCAGTCACAACTGCCCAATGACTCTTGATTAACATCAACTTAAAATTAATGTATTTTTTGTTTATAGACTTTATTTATCCCAACTTTGATGCAGGAGACATATTTTGGCATATTTTAAGGTTACTTACGTATCATATTTAAATAAACATTTTGAGATAAGAATATTTTTGCAAAAAGATTTTGTAAAATTCATAACGGCTAAAAAGTTGTAATTTTAAACTAGACTGAATATATAGCCCTCACGATGATTTGCATTTGGATGTGGTACGCGAGTGCGGGCTTAAATTTTTCACTATGTTCTTGGTATTCGTTGTTCAGCGCTTCTTCTCTTTGGAGGCCTTCTCGCACTCGTCGAGGCACCACACGTCCACGCAGCTCCATGGAAACCGAAACAAACCGCCTGTGTTTGTTTTCTACTGACTTACTGGTGATGCATGTCTGTTTACTTTTGGTTGTGATCTCGATTCATTCATGTTATGCATATATTAGGTTCGAAATATGATTTTGTTGTTTAAATTTCTAATTTGTTTTAATTATTTTAGGTTAAGGTGTGCTTCGCCTCTCATACCATTGCGTATTCGATCTGCATGTCACTGTTATTTAGTCCGCAGTACTGTCAAATCTGTAGCAAGTTTGCCGATGCAAGTTGTTTTTATTATGCGAGAGATAATGTATATTGTAAAGAAAGCTTGTCAAATACATTTGGTGTAAACTTAACTCATTGTTCAACTAAAAAAGATATGAAGTTGAAGAGTTCAAGAATACGTGCGCAGATTGAACTTCTCTTCCATATTTCAGATACATTTATTTATTATTGTTTTATATTAAATAGACTAATAATTAAATCACATACATTATCATTCATCTAGTACCATTTTACTATCATTATTAGGAAAGAAGATTCTGTGAAAGGCGAAATCTAACCATTAAGGGCTTTCGTGGATGAGTGGCGAAGTCACTTGCATTTCATCACTGGGATTCTGGGTTCGATTCCCGTAGAATCCCTCTAGAAGATGTTACGACAAAACGAGTTTGCCTGCTTTATAAGGGCTTGTCCAACCTCTGTGAAGCGACCTAAATCTTTCCTCTATCCTTATTTCTTCCCAATTCTGGACGATGGATCGATGACGCAGGACGAGCGCGAAGACGCTACCTGTCGGCGATTCCCTGATGTGTCTGTAACTGACGTGACTTGATAATATAGCGGCCCCTAGAGGGAGCTTATTAACGGAGGGTTACTCCAGTGCGCTCAACGCTCCTTAAGGGGATAGGAGACGCGTTGCGTGGATATAGACCCAACACATAAAATAAAAAAAGCCCTACTACAATCTTCTCAGGAAATAAGAGGATATAAAGCCTTGAGCCTACTCCTTAGCCTACGCTAAGAAAAGAGTATAGTCCACATCATTAGATATTCGACTTACGATTCTACTGTTTATTAGAAATTGTTCTTGTGTTTTTTTATGTTCAGTTGTCAGTATCGTACTCTTGTTGAGTAAGGGAAATACTAACAAAATATGCAAATTTTTATTTACATATTTTTATACAAATTACATATTTTGCTTATATTTTTCATTTGTTCCAACATTTTTATTATTCTTCCAATTTTATTAAAATTTATTTCTCACAAAATATTTAATGAAATTTCAAAAATAGCTTTTACTTCTAAAAGGATAGTTTTTCTTACACATATTGTATATAGATTTTCTTACACATATAGAATTGCATGCCATGAGAAGATACGGTCAGATGCATGCAATCCATCTGGGTTAACCTACGTCTACAATGCATCTATTAAGGAAGAGCGGTGTAAATATTATCTTTGGGTTTGGAACTTATCAGTAATGAATTTATTTATTCAAACAAATACACTATAGATATAAAAGCAATGGTGTAACACTGTTGTCGGAGTGTTGCAAACGTGTGAGAACTCTACGATGACAATGCTAGATATGGTTGCTTGCCGGTCACTAAATTCCCACGTTTGTGTGATGGCAATTATTGCTCTGGCTTTTGCTGTTTGGATTCATAATTTATTTTAAATGTTTTGCCATTTAATTCCTGACCGATCGCTTCTTTTTCCTGGCGGCCTGCCAAAGTCGTAGAAGTTTTACATGTGGACCAAATTAATCGATTCTTCTTTTTGTTTGTTCGTTTATCTGGTTTTATATTAGCCGCACCTGTATTTTTCATTTTGAGGGTGATTTTGTTTTTGTAAATTATATTTATTCCTGATATATTTATTTCAGTAATGTAATTTTTTGTACTTTAAAACTCATTGTACTTTTGTCAATGGCCATATTTTTAATTCCGTCCAGTTTCCTAGTGATCCAGGGAGTAAATGGTGAGAAATTGCCTTGTTTTGTTGCAGGACAATAAATCAATTGTTTTGCTTTTGTCCGATATTATTTGAAGCTTACTCTTTAGCTCTGAACTGCTCCGGGCTAAGATGGTTCAGGGCAATATATGTTGCCGCTGCAGTGTCACCGATCGAGAGGTTCCAGGTTTGAGCTCCGATCGTAGCGGATTTTTGACACTAGCTAGATCGAATTCAGTCGCTGTCTATAAAATAATTCTATCCGATAATTGATCTGATCAACTTTTTTCAGTGTTTTCTCTGATAAATACTGGGTGAATTCCGGAGCAGTGCCTTAACAAAGTGTCATGGATCGCGCGCAATTTTCGTTCCACATCCTTGTCTCCTCTTTTCCCTTACACACACACACACACACACACACATACATACTCACGCGCGCGCGCTTAAACGGACAACACTATCACATATGTCGAGATGCCCAGTCGGCCGCTTAGAGCTTATTCCAGCTGTCTGGGCGGTGCCATGTAATCGGAGATGCCTGAAGAGGGAGTCCCCACAATCCGATGTAGGTCGGTGCCGGATCTCACGAAACAGCGGAAGTGGAACACCGCCACGCACCGAGGTACAATATAAAATACACTTTCAGAACTAGTCGTAGAAGTTTTCGAAAATTGAATAGGTGTCAAGGGAGTATGAATTAATAAATTTAATGATCAATAAAGTTTTACTGGCCGATCAGATGGCCGAGATCGCTAAGGCAGTAGTGCCGGAGTGGTCTCGGACCAGAAGATCGCGGGTTCGAGTCCCGCCTCGGGCATGGATGTATTTGTGTATGTCTGTATGTGTTGTCCCTTCACCCCATTATCATCATATCATCATTTCATCTTCCATACACCCAGGGCTTACAACCGTGGGGGATAAAAATCGGATCCAGCTAAAAATGCTGGTCCCCCCCCAAAATTGTCGCAAGCACCTGCCACCGTGATAATAAATAAAAACTGAGCCACGGTAAATGCAGGATGCTTGCATGCGTGGTCCTAGTCGGCCGATTAACGAAAAAAAAGTTTTAATGAGTTTACATTTTTAGTAAGTACTTCACTGAAATGAGCGTTCATTATTACAACGGAGTAAGCCACGTGAATACTGTACGAGTGGAGCGGGGTGTATCAGTTAGTGCTCAACTAATTATTTGCTTGCATTTTACCAAATACAGCTGCGTTATTTCAAGAACTCGCTTGATACCAGATTAATTGCATCATATTGCTACTTCTCGTGGGAGATTTTAAATTTAACTTTAAATTGATGTATGCTATGTAATTAATGATACACTTTTGCAAATTTGTAGTACATTTAATGACACTAAAAGGAAAATGTGATTATTTTAGTACAAACGAGTGGAGCGGGGTGTATCAGTTAGTGCTCAACTAATTATTTGCTTGCATTTTACCAAATACAGCTGCGTTATTTCAAGAACTCGCTTGATACCAGATTAATTGCATCATATTGCTACTTCTCGTGGGAGATTTTAAATTTAACTTTAAATTGATGTATGCTATGTAATTAATGATACACTTTTGCAAATTTGTAGTACATTTAATGACACTAAAAGGAAAATGTGATTATTTTAGTACAAACGAGTGGAGCGGGGTGTATCAGTTAGTGCTCAACTAATTATTTGCTTGCATTTTACCAAATACAGCTGCGTTATTTCAAGAACTCGCTTGATACCAGATTAATTGCATCATATTGCTACTTCTCGTGGGAGATTTTAAATTTAACTTTAAATTGATGTATGCTATGTAATTAATGATACACTTTTGCAAATTTGTAGTACATTTAATGACACTAAAAGGAAAATGTGATTATTTTAGTACAAACGAGTGGAGCGGGGTGTATCAGTTAGTGCTCAACTAATTATTTGCTTGCATTTTACCAAATACAGCTGCGTTATTTCAAGAACTCGCTTGATACCAGATTAATTGCATCATATTGCTACTTCTCGTGGGAGATTTTAAATTTAACTTTAAATTGATGTATGCTATGTAATTAATGATACACTTTTGCAAATTTGTAGTACATTTAATGACACTAAAAGGAAAATGTGATTATTTTAGTACAAACGAGTGGAGCGGGGTGTATCAGTTAGTGCTCAACTAATTATTTGCTTGCATTTTACCAAATACAGCTGCGTTATTTCAAGAACTCGCTTGATACCAGATTAATTGCATCATATTGCTACTTCTCGTGGGAGATTTTAAATTTAACTTTAAATTGATGTATGCTATGTAATTAATGATACACTTTTGCAAATTTGTAGTACATTTAATGACACTAAAAGGAAAATGTGATTATTTTAGTACAAACGAGTGGAGCGGGGTGTATCAGTTAGTGCTCAACTAATTATTTGCTTGCATTTTACCAAATGCAGCTGCGTTATTTCAAGAACTCGCTTGATACCAGATTAATTGCATCATATTGCTACTTCTCGTGGGAGATTTTAAATTTAACTTCAAATTGATGCATGCTATGTAATTAATGATACACTTCTGCAAATTTGTAGTCCATTTAATGACACTAAAAGGAAAATGTGATTATTTTAGTACAAACGAGTGGAGCGGGGTGTATCAGTTAGTGCTCAACTAATTATTTGCTTGCATTTTACCAAATACAGCTGCGTTATTTCAAGAACTCGCTTGATACCAGATTAATTGCATCATATTGCTACTTCTCGTGGGAGATTTTAAATTTAACTTTAAATTGATGTATGCTATGTAATTAATGATACACTTTTGCAAATTTGTAGTACATTTAATGACACTAAAAGGAAAATGTGATTATTTTAGTACAATACAACGTAATTATAATTTTAATATTAGTATGTGTACTCATTATGTATTATGATTATAAATCAGAGAAATTAATTACTCTCTAATTCGTATTTTTCAATTGAAAACAAAAATATCATTTAAGAAGTGAAGAATAATTTCTATTGTTTTCTGAATTATTAAATATGTAATAAAATATTTTCAGTTATTGCAGAAATATAATGATAAAAAATTGATAGGACAACGAGAATAATATAAGGAAGCGTTAATTTATAAATCGACCTATAAATTTCGAATTGACTTTTTCGAAATAGTATTACAAGGTGTGATTCAAAATACGGTGTCAATGAGAGTCGAAGAACACAGTGGTCATTCGCCTCCACGTTTCGTGTCAATATGTGCGGTGCGGGTCTTCACTGTGTGCTGAACCGCCGCGTCGACGTGCTGGTCGAAGGCTGGAGGTCGTTGACGGGAAGAGCGTGCCTTTCGGCGACACGCTCACCTGCCGTCGCCCACGCTCGTTCACGCCCTCGGTCAATACCAGCAGCCGAAGCGCCACTCGACGCGCTCACTGCCCAAGCGGGGATGCTTGCGGCTTGGATCGCGCCCATCGCCCATCGCCCATTCGCCCAGTCTCCCTCGCCCACGCGCGCTCTTCTTGCTTACAATTAACAAGGTATTAACGAAGGTCACTGACGAGTGCAGCTGTAAGAAATGTGAAACGTTCTATGTAAATGGCTGGCTGCAATTCAAGTACAAATCCAATATTTTATTATACCACACAATTACGAATTAATTAATCTACGACAAGAAGGTATTAACTAACGAGCAGCGAAAGGGAATAAGGGACTCTTCTCAGCGTTTTGCTGCGTTTTGCTGTCTTATGGAATATTCGACTTATGTAATTGTTTTAATAAATTACAAAATATCAAACAGTTAAGATTACGTCAAGCTTAATATAATGCAATGTTGTTGAGTTTCGGTTATTACAACAACATCATTAAAATTGCCAACGTTTCGGCTTTTATTAAGCTTTCATCAGGGCTACAAAGGGATCTTTTATACACTCATCAAATACTAGCCTATCACAGTTTTAAATAATTATGTATACATATTTACATACCATTTTTGGATGCAATATTATACAGCATACTGAGGTGGATGATTGGGTATTTGTTTCTTCAAAGCGGGCCGGATATTAGCACAATTTTTCCTTGTATAAATAATCAAATTAATACCTAGTAGATTAATTGTTTTGATAAACGTAGTTTAATATAGTATGGGAGGAGTTTTTGTGTGCGTTTTCTGGCTCTTTTGATCATTGCAATATTAAAAAGTTGTAAAAAAAAACAAACAATATTTTGCAAAGAAAAGGAAGTGGAGTCGTAGCCGTCAGCCTAGACTATGAGAGAGGCTAAGAAGAGGTCATTAACGAAGAGGCGATTTCAGTGCTAATGTGGAGTGGTACATGAAACGAACGTGCCGAAATGCAAATCAGAAAGTAGCAGGAAGGAACATGTGGAAAGGAAGAATTGTGAGAATGGTAGATAAGTTCGAGAGATACGGTGTAAAAAATGGCATTTAAATATGTATACATAATTATTTAAAACTGTTTTAGGCTAATATTAGATCGTATAAGATGAGTGTATAAAAATCCCTTTGTTTGTAGCCCTGATGAAGGGTTAATAACAGCCGGACAGCTGGCAAATTAAATGATGGTGTTGTAATGACTGAAATTCAAGAGCATTTCATTATATAAATCAAGGCGGTCAAGAAATAAAGCACGGGTCCAGCTTAATAATTTTGTGCGCCACCGCAAGGAGCTACCATTAGAGAGTACGAGTTTGTCGCCCGGGGATCCCACTAAGGGTGTTCGTGTTTATCAGTCGCTCGCGATAAAGAGGTACTTTAGAAACACATAAGCGATGCGCACTTTTTAACCTTTTCAATAATATAAAATAAAATAAAGTGAAAACTTTCGAAGATAATGTGAGAAGTGATGCTAGACTTCTAGTTATAACGATGAGTGTTAAGAGTGACGTGGATGAACAAATGAACTAACGTTTCGATTCTTCAGGACTAAATAAATAAGATAATGTCTACTGTTATTTTACCTGTAAATCAAGTTTTGAGATACGTGTCGATGAAAGGAGAATACAATTGTCCACAGTAAAATCAATGGTCGAAGATCGCACCGCTCACCGATTAGACTGCATTAAATCGAGATCAAACGTTAGAACAGTTATTACGCGCGCAACTTTTCTTGACCGATGGCCTAAATTCCCCCTCCCTGGCACAATAAACAGTTGAAGGTAAACGTTGGGATTGAGCACTCATGACAACATTGTAAACACTGTAATATAAAATAAAATAAAGTGAAAACTTTCGAAGATAATGTGAGAAGTGATGCTAGACTTCTAGTTATAACGATGAGTGTTAAGAGTGACGTGGATGAACAAATGAACTAACGTTTCGATTCTTCAGGACTAAATAAATAAGATAATGTCTACTGTTATTTTACCTGTAAATCAAGTTTTGAGATACGTGTCGATGAAAGGAGAATACAATTGTCCACAGTAAAATCAATGGTCGAAGATCGCACCGCTCACCGATTAGACTGCATTAAATCGAGATCAAACGTTAGAACAGTTATTACGCGCGCAACTTTTCTTGACCGATGGCCTAAATTCCCCCTCCCTGGCACAATAAACAGTTGAAGGTAAACGTTGGGATTGAGCACTCATGACAACATTGTAAACACTGTAATATAAAATAAAATAAAGTGAAAACTTTCGAAGATAATGTGAGAAGTGATGCTAGACTTCTAGTTATAACGATGAATGTTAAGAGTGACGTGGATGAACAAATGAACTAACGTTTCGATTCTTCAGGACTAAATAAATAAGATAATGTCTACTGTTATTTTACCTGTAAATCAAGTTTTGAGATACGTGTCGATGAAAGGAGAATACAATTGTCCACAGTAAAATCAATGGTCGAAGATCGCACCGCTCACCGATTAGACTGCATTAAATCGAGATCAAACGTTAGAACAGTTATTACGCGCGCAACTTTTCTTGACCGATGGCCTAAATTCCCCCTCCCTGGCACAATAAACAGTTGAAGGTAAACGTTGGGATTGAGCACTCATGACAACATTGTAAACACGCCTTTCTTAGCGCTCAAGAAAAATTATTTGCTATTGCAGGCGAACACTCGTGTTTTCTCCAAAAAATCTAAAGAAATGGACGAAGTAGGAACAGATTCATCACAAGAGATATCTAGAACTTTTTGAGAAAATAAGAACGTAAATTATTGAAAAAGTTGCGAATGCATCACTGTTATTCGAGAGATTGGTAATACTTCATAAAATCTTGTGGCTCATTTCGTAAATAATACCCATACTCTATCTGCATTTCTCCAAGCAAAACTTTTCTAACGAAAAGTTACGCGGTTATTACTCCGAAATGCCAATGATCATGATCGATGGCGGATTATAGAATGAATTGAATGATGGATCATTAATTTTTAATTCTGAATGATACTATATTTATGATGTAAATTATATCGAGTTGATGTTATGCGAATGTTCTGTTTAAATGGCCTGGATAATATTGATATGATTGATATCTTACTTGATACATGACTTTGATTAATATTTACTTTGTAAGCTGAGAATGAAAGTCAAAACTTTATAAAAATATCGTTTTTGAAAAAAAAATTAATGGTAGCTTCCCAGAAAAATGACATTATTTGTAAATAGCATTCTTTATATGTACCTCAATCAAGAATACCTCGATAACCGATGGTTATAAGAAGATGAGATGATCATTGATCTGCATATCTAAATGGCGCATTAAAGAGAGAGAAAACAGACACAGACACGCATCCTTAAAACCTCATCATAACAACATCCACATGAGTACAGCGCGATTGGAACCGCTGTTGTGAAGATGAAAGGCGATTGCTCTGATTACTATGTCAGAGACCGCACATAAACATTCAATAGGTTATTTTATATTACCTTAATTTGTGTCAAACTGCCGAAAACGTATTAAGATATTCTAGAGAATGTCATTACTGCTACATCAAACAACCTCTCCCAGCTCTATTGATACTTTAGTTCTCCTCGTCTCGTATATTCCGCCCTACTTCTTTTGTCTTCGTTCTCCTCCGCTCGCCTGGAAAAACCCCGCTGCAATCCCGATCGATGTGGTTGGTGGAGCTATGCTGTACTCCGGCGCTGGGTCGTCACGGGTTATTATTACCGCGGCCTTTCCCTTCCGCCCGCCCGCGCCCCCGCCACCGCCCACTCACCTTTGCCATTCTGCGCCTTTGGGCGCGCCGGGCGCTGGCCCACCCCGCTGCCCGCGAGGCGTGACGCGGGCGCGACGGAAGGGCGTGGCGAGGGAGTAGGTCAGGTGGAGGGCGGGGAGCGCTGGGGAAGCAGGAGATAGGCTTGCGTATTTGTTTTAAAAAAACACCAAGCGAACGTGTTTTTTGGATTAAACCAGGGTTTCCCAAAGGGTCGCTGTAGACCAAGTGGGGGTTGACGAAATATTGAAAGGGGTCAATGATAATCAAGGAGTCGATTGGGGGTCAACAGCCGAATTATGAACAGGCACATTATCAAAATAATCAAGATCTCATTGAATACAAAAAAAATAATGAATTTAATTAACTGTTCTTCTGATATAATATTCTGATATAAAGTGTTAAATATTATATTATTAATATATAAGGATATGTCAATCTTTATATCTATGAATAATATTGAACAACGGTAACATGACTTCAAATAGTTACAGGTAATCCGCAATTAATATATTTATTAATATTGATTTCGCATTTTGAGAATTGTGAACATATAAATCTGATTTATATATTGTATAAAATTGTAACAATATATTTTAGTTTCAGATACTGAAGATGATCTCGCAAATGATATCGGCACACCTTAATGTAGAGTTTTTATCTTGTGATTGGAATCACGGTTATTTGACTTTACCATTACATACACTACATCACCACACATGTCGAAAGCCTATAGCTTGTTCTAAGTGGGAAAGTGGTCGCTGGCGGAAATTTGGGGGGGGGGAATGCAGAACTTATAGATCTAATGGCATAAGGAATTGACTCTTCATACATCAATAAATAACCACTCTCACTTTCTCAAAGGTTAGTAAACATAACAAGGGCTTGCACATCCAATTTTGGCGTCGTCGATGGAATGTGCTTGGGACTGAAGGACTTCGAATTTTTTCGTGGAGGGGCGCAGAGTGGGGTCGCGTGACGTGGAAGGGGTGTCCGGTGGCGTGGGGCACGAGGGGGGCAAGTACTTTTTCACGAGAACTCCCACGACAGAGCGGGACGGAGGGTGGGAGACGTTGCGCTCACTGGGGTAACGTGACGAGTGGCAGCACGCGAGGATTGCCGCGCATGACGTTTAAGTCGAAGTGGGTCTGTGGAGTGCCGACTCGTAGCGACCGTATGTACCTGAGAATGTTTCCGAATGTCGTAGAACTGTTGTGTACGTTTTTCCGAGTCAGTTCCTGAGACCTCTTACCGCACCTTTGTATACTTTGCGAATTTGATGTTTAACGAAGATTAAAGAGGTAGGTTGTTTGTTGTGGAACGATGTTGCGTGACTAAAGAGTCGGAACTGTCACGGATGTTGTATACGCTGAAGACACCTAGTTTCCACGTAAAAACTCAGCAGTTAGATCTCATATATTTCGTATCCAGAGCTCGCAGGTGGGAACTGACAACCACACACTTGAGATAACAGATTTAGAAATTGGAACTGAGAACAAATATGCATGTTTATTCATACTGTGTTTTGAAAACGGTAGTAAACCTAATGCTATTTGTAAAATAATTATGAACATTGTAGTATTTATGATAATACTTATAAAAAAACATTAAAGAGCGTATATTTATTGGACCTGCCGTTTGGGTTTAGCTCCGAGAAAGCATTACTCTGTCTCTGCTGCAGCTCTGATCGGGAGGTCTTAGAGATCTAGTCTAAACGAGGGTGGACTATCGACATTAGCTACACAACTAGATCGAATTCAGCCGCTGTCTGGAGGAGAATTCTAGCGGCTGGCTGCTCTCATTAGTAGGCAACTGTGGTTTCTCCGTCCAATTCCAGGCGAATGTCATAGCATAACCGTAACAAATGGAACACCGACCGCGCGCGATCTTTCCTTTCTATTCCTTGTCCTATCCTCTCCACTTACTTGCACTACTACCGCTCACGCCGAGAGACTTGTTGGGAGCTCAGTGCTTGTCCGATGTCTCAGTTCTTGGGGCGATACCCCGCTGGGGGAGGTTCCTGGAGGAGAAATATCCTGCAAGCCGTCGTATATTTCGGCGCCGGATCTCACCATGTAGGCTCCTCCCGGGAGCCTAGACATTCACTACACTAACGGGAGTAATGACCGTAGTAGTTGACGTTCTTGAAAACAATATCAATGATTATTGTCCCTCGTGTTAGGAGAGGCGATTTGGAACACTGTCTCTAGAGAAGAAACTTAATCAAAAGAAGTTAGAAGCTTAGAAATGATTTGTGAAGGTGATAAAATTATTTTTATATACCCCAAAAAAGATGAAAACTACAAAATCTAATAGAAGAGCTGTTTCGCTCGTTCCAAAGCATGGGGTGTAGCTTTTTCACTAACAATAATTCAAATCTTGAATTCTCCTTTGGATTTATTACCGGGAAATTTTACGAACCATACTTACAAACTGGGAGTGATATCACGATAAAGTACGGACTATGGAAACCCAATATCTAGGACATTGATATCCAGCAATGATAGCAACTACCGCTAGTTTCTGAAAAGGGAACACGACACAATTATAATAAATTTTCATATTTTGGTTTTTATTGCAGGTGAAACATTTGAAACGTAGTTTTTACATTAATCGCACACATAAATGGTGTTTGAAACAACCTAGGTAAACATATATGTGACTAGAGTTCCCTTGATTTCATATCGGTTAAAGGGGTTGAAGTCCATAGGTGACCTTTTATCGTATCGCGTTATTGGATGCTTCACAATAATCTGAATGTCGTTCATTTGTGAATGCATTCTTCACCAATCATTTCCAAATTTATCTAAAATAAACTTGAGAATAAATAAAACGTAACATTTGACTGGTAATGAAATTTTAAATATCTCACCTTTCCTCTGACAATATTAATTACAAAAAATGCTTATATCAATAGATGACAAAAATAAACTGTATTCCCTCCAATAATTTCTGTGCAACAAAACTTGCTTAATTAATCCATTGGATATCCGTTTTTGATAAACGTTGCACTTCCATTATGAACTACTGAATATTAAATGAATTGAAACATCCTCCTGAATGGTGAAGGTTAATGTGATTGCATATGAATGTGGGAATTGATTGTGATGTTCTACATTCAACTTGTGTAACCACAGTTCCATCTGGTTGGCACCAATTATGTAAGTTCGCGCATTCTCTTATTAATGAAATTGATTATGATACGATTGTGCAAATCATGACGGTGAATATCGATTTAGTGCTGCGCCAAATTTGAAAATACAAATAAATGATATAAATGGTATATATTTCCATTGTTTGTAACAGATTTTTGGGCTGAGATTTGATTTACGTTTTTTTTTAAATTTAAATCTGTCATAAGTTTGCGTATTTTATTAATATTATAAATGAAGAACAAACTTTTTCATAGCCAATCCTCTTTATTAGTTCTTTATTTACGTATCTGGAGAATATTAAGTGGCATTCAATGTTATAAAGGTTCCTGATGTAGAAAAAATTACTCATTGTATCCAACATAAGAATGAGTACAGCCGAATTCAATGCAAAATCATTTATCATACAGGTATACTATAGTTATAAAATTGGTCAAATTTCGAAAAAAGGTGATTGTACAAGATAACTTTATTTCACACGTCAAAAATACCTGTTGGCACATACGCCGCCGAATTAATTCAAATTTGGCGACGCAAACTTGGAATTCAATGATTTTGACAATTCTCTGGAATTAATTAAGAGCAAAGAACCTACATTTCAAACTTGCCACGCACGTCAATTTTTCAGGCTAAATCTGCCGACTACCTTACAAAGAGCAAATGAATTCCTTTTTTTTTCCTGAGGCTTTTTGGAACGGATTTTTTGAACTGCTTTCATAGATGACCGGAAGATCTCGCCATCTCCAGGCCTGCCGCCCAAGCAGCTGTGCGCATTGTCGTTATTTCTCTGAATCCTATTCTTTACCACATAAGTCGCGAGGAGGTCGCATTGTTTGTCAATCTGGGGCCGAGCAATTTCATGGCAAACCACCTCGTCAGAATAGAAGGTAGGTAATACGCCCCAGTGTTGCCAGGTTAGGGGTTTTCCCCCTAAATGTGGTTTTTTTTTTGGCTTTGGTGGTTTTTTGGGGGGGGAATTTATTTAGGGGTTTTTGTTGGTTTTTTTTTTAAAAGTATATCTTTTGTTTTATTTTTAAACAATACACATTCTTGAATTAATCAACCGATTAATAACAACATTTACGAGTATGTAAGAAGGGTATTATCATCATTTTCTTTCCTTTATTCAAATATACGCGGTCATCTGCATCATAACCCTAGATGAGTAGAGGGCGACACGTACAAGCAGAAACAAATGAACAACGCTTTAGTCCGGCGGTTTACCGAAACATTTCGCGTTCAAATGCAGAATGCTTGATTTTGGAGTGTAATTGTTTATTCGACCACTTTTGAATTCGGACTGCAACGAAGCCCAAGGATTCGAAGAAGAAAAAGTACTCCCAGAAATACAAAAAAGAATGGGAGGCTGAGAAAGCGTTCAAAGGTAAACAAATATTGTGATCTAATGATTGAATACAGGTTCTAAATCTGTGGTAAATAAGCTGTTTCAGTCGGATCAAGTTGATCCGCTGAAACTTTTTGAAGACTTACATGAGCTCATGTTCTTTTTGATGCAGCAAATCGTTGTACCGCAGCAACTGGCTCGATTGAGGAGATCTGCCATACATGCGTTCGAGTTCAAGTCTTTCCTAATGCCCTCGTCTTGCGTTAATTTTGGATACGACTTTAATGCGCTCTCAGTTAATAAGAACCCTGATATAATACACGATGTGAAGGAAAGGTGCGTCAAATTTGTGGTCAGCTTGTGCGACGAGATCCAAAAGAGACTTCCCAATAATTTGGAGATATTGGAGTCGGTGAAGAAGTTTTCGCCTGATTCCACTAAGAAATTCATTAAAGCGGACATCAACGACATTGTCCTTCAGTTCTCGTCGATTTGCGATATTGATGAGACTATTGCCGAGTGGAACTTGTTGTCAAACATAGATCAGTTGCGCAGTGATTCTACGGAGCAATTGTGGCTCGAAATCAGCGAAATACAAAATTCTTGCGGAAACTCGAGGTTTAAACATATTTCAGATTTTGTATTTGCGTTGTTGAGCATTCCGTTCTCTAATGCTGCGGTGGAACGGTGCTTTTCAGTTTTAAATGTGATAAAAGATAAACTTCGAAACAGAATGGCGATAACGACAGCCGATTGTATTTTGCGCGTGCGGTACGGTATGGCTGGTGGTTGCCAACAGTTTGCACCAAGCCCATCCATGCTGAAAAAGTTTAATACGGAGAATATGTATGAATCCAAAATTGATGAAAGCATTGTCGACGCCATGGCGTACATAAATATGTAAACCAACTGGTATATTTTGTTGACGTGATGTGATTTATTGATATGAATAATTCTTAGATTCATAAGAAGAATGTTATTTCATTTTTAAGACTGAGATTACGCAGATGTGTTTAATACACGTGATGTGATTTGTTGATGCGAAAAATTCTAAGATTCATAAGAAGAATGTTGTTTCATTCTTAAGACTGAGATTACGCAGATGTGTTTAATATATGAAAGTTTTATGTAAATGTTTGAATTTTACTTAATTCAAAATTTCCCCCAATAACGAACTAATAAATAACATTGAAAAAACGTATCTTAACATATTAAGACTCGTATTTTATAATATATATATTATTATTAGATTATTTAAGAGTTTAGGGGTTTATTTCAAATTTTAGGGGGATTTGCGACGCCATCTGGGGGTTATTGGACGAAGCCACCTGGCAACACTGATACGCCCGTATTGACTGCACTGAAGTTTGTATTGCTGTTCAAGGTTGGTAGCGTTTCAAAGATCACAGAAATTTCATTTTCCGCACCATTGGCTTATACCGCAGCAAAAAGAGGCTACCCATGTGTGCCGCAAATAACAATTGACATCCTTAAGGATAACGTTTATTTTCACCCACAGAAAGGTAACACTGACAATTTCTCCAATACTTATTGATGCTCACCATCTTCATCATCTGCCGTTTTCAGAACCTTTTTCTTGTTGTCAAAGGATTAGAAAGGCGTGTAGCAGTTTTTTCTGCAGTTTCTTAACTCTCCGAAAAAAGCTATATTTCGCAGCTGAACAATACCATTATGTGCGTATTTCACAGACTGGAATAATATACTGTGCTACTGCGCTCGTGAATAATCAGACAACATGAACATAATGGTCTCTTGAAACCATTAGTCTGATATGGTTGAAGTTTTATAAAACCGAGGAGATAAAGTTTGTCTTTATTACGCTTACTGATATTTGTGATTTCGGACATGTGACATTCAATATTTTTGTAACACCCCATTATTTTATTACAAAACTATCATATAAATAAGAAATACATTTTCTTTGAATAAAACATTTCATAACCCATCATTAGCTACAACTAGTTTATTTCATTTTTTCTGAACTGATGATGGATTGTGTTAATTCTTTAACAGTCACATACCAGAGCGAGGGAGTAAAAGATCGATTTCACCGTAATTTCTACTTTCTTTCCCTTACGAATGTACTTCGTAAGAAGAGAAAGTTATGTAATCGTGCGGCGGAAAACGTCGATTTTTCAGCACAACTCATATTGCCGGGCCATGATAACAAAAAACTGGATAAATCCAGTTTCTAAATATAGAAAACAATTCTAACACATGATGTAGCCAGAATCTATGTTTTGTGGGTTCTTGATTCAGAAAAAGCGATTGACTGCGAAACCTCTGTCCGACCGCCCGTCTGTGGCCAAAGCTAGCGCCTAAATCGTTCAGCCAATTTTCTCCAAAATTGACATCACTCAATCGATTTGAATGAACTTGGGGATTTGAGAGTTTGTAAAGGATGTTTTAATTTTTGAGAGTACTTTTCATGAAGCGAGAATTTACGTTTTTAGGATTCGGTAAAGTGTTACATCTATACGGCGTCTCCGTGGCGTAGTGTTAAGAGTGAAGTAAACTCTGAGGATTTGAGTTCGGGTCTCGCAGCGGAAAACATTTTCTGGTTGAAAACCCTTTTGCAGGTTTATGTAGTAGTGTAATATAGCGGAGCAGATAGAAATAATGCGAGAATGTGTGTACTTTTGTAGTTTATATCTTTGTTTAAGTCGTGTTTTAACTGTTTCATCATACAGGACTATTATGATTAAAACATTTCTTAACACTAGTTGGTATTTTAATCATTCAACGCTTATCAGATGGTCACAAAACAAAACTAATCCTTGCAATATGCAATCGCTTCGTGGAGACTCGACGTTTTCTCACTCCATCGCCTACCCATAAATATGTTGCAATCTTATTTCAGTACCAGTCGATGTAAATTACAGTTTTAAAATTAAAGCAACGCAGTCAGTGTTGAACTATTTCTATAATAAGGAATATTGCCATTATGTCCCCGCGTTATATGTATTCTAAATTCTGTAACATACATGTGTATGCTAATAGTGTTCCAAAGCCCTGATGAGTAAATAATAAAGTTCCAAAACGTTGGCAAAGTAGGATTTCAATTAAATGACCATCACCCATGAACTATTCCCACACTTCCATTAATTTGTGGGCCTCGATTGACCCCCTTCTCTTATTAGTGTTCTTCGGGAACCGAAATCGCATTGGTCTGCGGCTATTAATAGTATATCAGTATTCGCAAGCTATTCTCAAGAAAAAAATCTTGAAAAACTCTCAAATGTTTGATAAAATGCATTACTTTAATAGTGAAACGTGGACAATATTTACCGCAATGAAATGACTATGTTGAGCCACGGGTTTCGTGGAACCGTGCAAATAGGCGAACCTTAGCACTCCACTGAACGCTTTCCAATAGAACCACATGTCGTGGAAATTACGCCACGGCAGGGCCATTGCAATATTGAGGAGCAAGCGGGCGTGCGGTGTAGCGACGTGGCGCCTGCGGAGTGCATTGTCTTGCTGGGTGGCAGCACGTTCAGGTAGGCCTGCAGGCCGCGCAGTGGAACGCCTATACAGAGCGAGCATCGATCCTTGTTATCGCCTGGTGGCACGCACACCCGACCGCCGATATCTGAGAACGCCAGAAGGCTCGCTGCCAAGTTCATCATCTGGAAGACGTTTTCAGCGTTCCGAAAGATGTGGATCGAGAACGCGGTTGCAAAATTTAGCGTGCTTTATATTTTTGGTCAAGGAATTGTATTATTAGCACAAGTTTCACTTATTTCATTGAGGTATATTGAGTGTTTCTTGAATTAGGTATATTGAGGTATATTGAAACTTACAATAGGAGTATGGATGTGCATTAAAGCATTGGAAATATAATAAAATAATAAAATACACATTGATATAATTTGTTGTTAGCTCCAAGCGTCGTTTCTATGTTCCTCTTGTGTACCTTAGAGTTCACAGAAATATGTTGAATACCTCGCACTATACAATTACCTATTTAATGAACAAAGATCCAGAAAATAGTATTTTCAATTTTATATAAGAAAACATTATTGATGTGTAGTTTGGATTGTCACTTTGTCGTTAAATGTTATTTCACTTGCCTTGTGTAGTATATTATTAATTTAAATTACTAGAAGGAAAAATTAAGCCACTTTGTTCACGTGCAACAAAAAGGAAACTACAATAGAACCAATTTCAGTGTGTGATATTACCATTCATTCTATTGTATTAACTTCACTGTATACTTAAAAGATTGTTTGTGTGAACATCTTTGTTTAAAAGTTTCTTTAGCATTTTTTATAAATATTTCATTTTTTGATAATCTATGAAAAGGGGTAATGCATTTGATGCATCAAAAGTAGCGAAATAAAGGGATCGAGCAAATACAGACGGATCTGTGTAGAAGGGTGAAGAAAATGCGCACAATGGAAACCATTGTGCCAAGATGAATAGAAAGCCTTCAGGGAGCCAACAGCTACAATATCGCTCAAAACTTTTAAATTAAAATAATTATCTGATTTTCTATTGAGCTCGTAAGAATGTGCTTTCGGTAAGAAAATAAAATTTGCTTATTATTCAGCTTCTTTGTATTTCATGTACGAGGCCAGTATTTCGAAAGATAGGAATTTGTCATCTCTGTTTACGAGAAGGAAATGGGGAACGGATTCGCGAACTCGCACACTCTTCTAAGCATTAGAGATGTTATGAGGTGGTGACAATTATGGTGATAGTTGTGAGTTACAGTGACAATTATATCGTGTGATTAAATATCCATGAGCTGACTACTGTTAGCGTAGTACCATTCATCGTGCTTTTCATTTGAAGGTTTAATTTCACGATAATGAGCATTCCAAAGACATTTATTCAATTTAATGTAACTCTTGCTTCATTAGCGAGAAAGAACAAAAAATGACATTATTATAAATTACTGAATTGAATAAATTAAAATTAATTTCTTTTGCACAAGTTCGTTCAATTAAGCATTAATATTTACGCAAACATTAATATTTTATATTAGAACTGATTGAAAATGAATAATTATCTGAAATATGTTTCACAAAACTATCAAAACATATGCACAGAGTATATGAGAATATTTTTGTAGTACGTAATATTTCATTTCTCGCGTGAGAATCTTATGCCCAAAGCTAGAATTTTGTTGCCTAATTCCGATTAAATAAATATTCACACGCGAAGAAACTAGCCTAGTTCCTTCTCATTAAAACGGAATTTACTGCTGACATTTAGTGACACTATATTTTTTTAAATGAAGGGCTCTGTCGTAAAAGAACCCTCGAAATTGTGGTTTATATATTACAATTGCTCCTTTCACCAGTTGTCATGAAATATGATACTGAAATAATAAAATTAATGGCTCTTCAATAGTTCCCGTTCATTGCAATTTTTACATATCCAAAATCCTCTTTAATCAAAACGTTAACTTGCTTATTTTTTGAAAGAGTTTCCGTTGAGTTAGGGTTTTCCTTTCGAACCTTCAAATATCTCATTATTTATTTTTAATTTTCTTTGAACAGTATGTTTTCTCAATTAGAGAAAAGTGTAAGATACACATTGCATTTCAAGGAAATATATTATTGCATCTCCATATCCACTTTCGAATCACGACAACAGAGACTGCGAAACTCGTCGCCCGCTATTTGTGGCACCACGCGAAAGGAAACACAAGAACGTCCAAGGGAAGCGTTCGGGTCCTCCTATTGAAACACACGCGGCCGAGAGCTCTTGAAGGGATTCTGCCCATCGCTTTTGCTCTGCGCCGTTCAGAGAAAATGCTTGTCACGGAACGGCACGATTTCGCCCGCGCAAAATATTGTTTGGGAGCGAATTCTACTGAAAGAGTATGCCTTCGTTCGGAAACCAGATGCGCTGCGTTCGATTACATTCCTTTCTGTTACAGAAGTTTGTTTATGGATTTCATGCTTATAGTCGAAACTCTACGGGAAACGAAACGAAAAAAACCTTGTTCCGAATATTATTAAGAGAATTAAACGTACGTATGATGGAACTCCTATAGCCTAGAACATAAAATCTTTATACCTTGAGCAACTGCATTAAAACCCAGGTTGTTACAAGTAAGGATTGTCTTAAAAGGTTCTTGGTACGTATCCTTTAAATTATTCTATTTTATGATTCATTATTTCTTTATTCACATTTCTTTATTTCCACCGTCTAGTCAATAGTGGCTCTAAAGTTTCATTCACACCACCTCTCTTTAAATTGTTATCTTCCATCTCATCATCACCATGACATCATATGTTATTTACGCAAGGTTTTCTGGAGAGTCCGGATGGCTGACACATTAAAATGATTTGACGTAGATTGCAATTAGCGGAGCTGAGGTAGTCTTTGTATACAATTTTATTCACGATGAGGATCTTTCGAGGAATCAGTCATCAATCGCATCAGATAAGGTTGACGGTGGACAAACAATCAATACAATCCGATGTTCTGGTTGACTGTTTTTTGAAGAAAACCTCAAACCAGCCAATACCTCATTAGCAGAAAATTATCCTATACATGCATCTGCAAAGATACCTGCATAGAAATAGTTATATACGAAACTAGTACAGAAATTTTTCTTTAGCGTCCGAATGGAATAATGACGAACGAGGAGAAGGACAAAACTCCGGCATTTTGAAATATGTATGCCAAAGACACTTTTGGATATTGTCAATGTAACATTTTTTAAACAATGAAAAGTGAAGGTAAATACTATTGATGAGTGCTGAAAACGCATATTACATTGTTTTTGTCATGTCAAAATCTACGGACTCCGACAATACTTGGAATATATGAATGATTATAAATGCAGGTAATTATAATATGCAAAGAATTTCATGAATAGGTGAATATGTTAGGTGAAAATAAGATGAAAATGGCAATGTAGTAATGATGGCAAGCAATAGGAAACAGAACAATGTCGAGAAAATATGCCACAAGCTTGCTCTGTCCACCCCAAACCCCACGAAGTTCGACCGAGATTTGAATTCCGATCCCAGCTGTGAAATACAAACGCCCAGCCGGTCCTGAGAAAGCTAGTTTGCAAGAATGAATGGCGGGCGTGCACGTGCGTCAAATGTGCGGTCGACTCGTTAGCCCAAGCAGCGCGCCGCGGCGCCAACTTCCGCAGGGGAGGCCGTTTGCGGCATCCGCAGCCAGCAGAGCGAGCAGAACTGCGGCGAGGGACGACAGAACGCCGGGCTGCGCAGGCGGTGATGCATAGGCGGGCGATTGGCGACTGCTAATAATAATAATAATAATAATAATAATAATAATAATAATAATAATAATAATATTTATTTGGCTACAATTGGCTGATTGCCAGGTGGTAGCCATAACCCTACAGTTTTACAGTATATGAACACTTATAATTCAAAAACAATTTACAATACACTCCTTTCGATCATACACTCAATATATAAATATACACAGACCTGTATAAATCTATGGCACAAATATACACACATACATACACATACACATATATACATACATATACATACACATACACACACATGTACATATGTATACACATACATACATATACATACATATTCCATTGATTGATTGATTATTTCGTGTTTCTGCGAGCGTCAACAGTAATATTCATTAGTCCCGTAAGTGTAATGTATGTTTTTATCAGGGGAGTTGGCGATATTCTTTTCCCGCTGTATGGCGAGATCCGGCGCCGACCTAAGTATATGTCAGCTTGTGGGGTTTTCCCTCATTCAGTTATCTCCCAGCAGTACCTCCCCAGCCACGACAAGCTGCAAGGACCAGACTGATGTCTCGGAATTCCAGTGCATGTAAATGTGTGTTAAACTATGTTGATCTATATTAAGGCTACATAAATGTTAGTTAAAATTTGTAATGTCTTTTGTGTGTTTTGCAGAGGGACATTAATCAATCTACTTCGTCTTACTTTCATTGCTTTATCCTACAAATACTCTGACGGTGTTTCAGAACTAAGATCTAATAAATAATTCGTATATTGATCACTAATCTCGCAAAATTGCAAATTTCTTAAACCATATGATCTAAGTTCTGAAGTACGCACAATAAGTATAACTGCAATTTTATTCATTTATTAGAAAGGGACAATCGTGAATTCAGTGCAACAACTGACAAATGTTTCAAGGAGGGACGTATTCAGTATCTCATCTACTAGACATAACTCAAAGAAAAACAGTACTTCGTCAAGACTAAAAAACGTAAAAATTTAAATACGAGAATTAAGAAAAATCTCATTTGCCTAGTGCTAAAATCCATTGCCCGTAATTACGTAAAGACTAAGGTTGAGTGAACGTGTCGGCATTGCTTCACATCAACAGACTGTTTGGCGACTAATTTCGTTATTAAATAAACGTCGTATTTCTGGAGTTTTCGCTGTCGTGCGTGGACATAATCGATGATCCGCTAAACAAGAGTTGACAGTCGCGGCGAGGGAGCCCTCTGAGTTTCCCCGGCGCCTGACCGCACACGTCTCGCATCATGACGTTAGCCTCCCTGCGTCGTGTGACGTAGGAGCGTTTTACGCATTAATTCGGAAAAATGAGTTATACTCGTTCTCTTCCCTGAAATTTTTGAAATTGAGTTATTTATTTGTGAATGAGAAATCATTTTTGAATAAATTTATCACACAAGAAATCTATTATATGTAAATATATATTAATATAAATAATAAATCTACAAAAATATAAATAAATCTATCATAAATCTATCAAACAAAGAAGATAAGGAATTTCAAAACTTGTGTAGAGAAATGCATCTCTTTTTTTATTCCCGTGTTGTTTATTTACGTGAATTAATTACATAATTTGTTTAGTGAAACAGCGTCCCGATCCACTCAATATGTATGACTTATTAAGTGCTTTATTACTTTGAGATTTTAGTTTCCTTTGTCATAACTTCATTAGTTTTGCGTAATCGTTTTCGATTATGGATATCCGATAAAACGAATACAAGTTCTATTTTCCACCTGATATAATTCAAAACTGAATGGAATGCTTGCCATTTACAAAGCAAAGTTGAGTGTTTTTTTATACTGCTAGTGAACAATTCTTACGATATGCTGCACTAAAAAGCTTTATCTGAAAAAGTGTCCATATTAATTTGATGTAGCTTTACAGCTCGATAAAAATGATTTATCAAGAGAACTCGTGGAGTAAAATATCTAAGAAATTTAATTACCAAGTTGTCAAATAGATATCAACAACTTAGTTCTGAGAAATGACGCTAGAGAGGTCAATTTCATTTCACAAAACTTTCAAACGTCTACAAAACACTTTATAAAAGTTGAAACTAAGGAGAAGCTAACTGAAAATTATTAAAAATTTACAAGTTCAGTAATCACTAAATTAAATGTTTTAAATCCAGGACCATAAATGTTTTTTGTGGTTTATATTTTGAACAAAAAAACATTTGTGTATAAGAGGAGAAGCAGTAGTTTTCAAGAACAATAGCATTCGAAAGAAAATAAAAATAGTTTTACAATGAATTTAATCCTTTTCAAATCAATTAAAGTAAAATGCAAAATTACAGTGTTAAGTATTAGAATAAAATTGATGTATTAGAACTGAAGAGCAATTTGCATGGTAAAATATACTGTGGAAACTGAGATGAGAAAATGTAACAAAAGTAACTCATTCAGTTTTAATTGCTTACAATAACAACAAAACATTATGTTGAGGATTAGGATAACCGAGTGTTATGCACTAAATTTGTGCCGCTTCTTAGTTTTTTCGATTTCTGACGCTCTGGTACTCGACGTTGATTAAAAAGTTTCCTTCAAAATGTTTAATATTCTTAAAGGATACTACACTTTCATGCACAGTACTGAAAAATTCCCACCAAGAAAACGCTTTATTGATAAAACAAGTTGTCTACAAAATACATACTGATAGTTCATTTCTTAGAAAGTGAATTTATACGTAACTAGTATAGAAAGTAAGTTTTTGGGTGAACTAATGATTAACGACGTGACGACGATAGGGGCAGAGTTACTCTGTTCATTGCTGATAATTATCTTGCCGAGTAAGTATATGTATGAATGTGTGTACTTTGGCCCAAGAGCTCTTTACGTGCTACGGCCTACCAGCAGCGTCCCGGCTTCGGGGCCATGGGTTAAGGGGTACGTGTGGTTAGCACATAGCCATCGCTTTGCTGTATTCTGGTTTTCTCAACCTGAGAAGTAAGCCTTCACATCGTCATAGGAACAGATACTGAGACATTGCAAGAAAAGCGCACAATTAAGTTTTGCCCCGAGCACGCTATCCAACTGTATACCTTATTACTTACACCTGTAGCTAAATTTAATTTCTTATATTTTATACTAATACTCATCACACAGAAAACAAATTATTAATATCAGTCGATGTTATGTACAGATAATTTCCATCCTAAATAATGTTCCTTAAAGAAACAAAAACTCTGGAATTGAGCTCATCAATACATTCTAGAGTATCAGAAAATTAAATATGAAAGTGTGGAGATTGTGCACTGGGCTGATCATATTAAAGTATCAATTGAAAGAGTCCAAGAATATTTCTTGTACTTCAGCTTCTTAACAGGAACAATTTGAAATTCCGATTCTTTCACGACCGTTCGTAAAATGAATGTAATAGAAGTGCTAATTGAATATCTGAAATAGATAGTTTTGAATTAATGAAAGGATTCGGTTCGCCATGAATGGTCAGTGACTCGTAACGCAATTTACTTCGGCGAAGTGCTCTGCGCCAAAAGTTGTGTCACCAGCTCGAAGTTTATGTGCTGTATGAAAGAAGTTGAAGCACTCTGCGGTGAAGCAAGAAGTGCGCTGTAACTTAGCGGGAGGTCGTCAAGACTGTAACTGCAGCGCTCTATCTTACCTCCTCCCCTTCTTTGAAATGTCAAGGTCTCGCCATAAGGGCGCTTCGCCGTACCTTGCACAGGCCATCGAAGTCGTACCCTTCACGCTTCCCCCATCCCCCGAGGGAGAGCCTGTGCTGAAAGAAATATTAGAAGGGCGACCGCAAAGTTGAAGGAGCCATGCAGGATGGTGACCTACTGGCTTGAAGAACAGTGGGTTAATAGAGGACTGGAAGGCAATTGTGAAGATGAGGGATGCTCTCAAAAGAGTTGTAGTGCGAAGTCGTCTGGTTTGCGAGAATCGTCTTGTTGCACGAGTCGTCTGGTTCGCGCGAATTGTCTGGTTCGCGCGAATTGTCTGGTTCGCGCGAATTGTCTGGTTCGCGCGAATTGTCTGGTTCGCGCGAATCGTCTGGTTCGCGCGAATCGTCTGGTTCGCACGAATCGTCTGGTTCGCGCGAATCGTCTGGTTCGCGCGAATCGTCTGGTTCGCGCGAATCGTCTGGTTCGCGCGAATCGTCTGGTTCGCGCGATTCGGCTGGTTCGCGCAAGTCGTCTGGTTCGCGCGAATCGTCTGGTTCGCGCGAATCGTCTGGTTCGCGCGAATCGTCTGGTTCGCGCGAATCGTCTGGTTCGCGCGATTCGTCTGGTTCGCGCAAGTCGTCTGGTTCGCGAGAGTCGTCTGGTTCGCGAGAGTCGTCTGGTTCGCGAGAGTCGTCTGGTTCGCGAGAGTCGTCTGGTTCGCGAGAGTCGTCTGGTTCGCGAGAGTCGTCTGGTTCGCGTGAATCGTCTTGTTTCACGAGTCGTCTGGTTCACGCGAATCGGCTGGTTTGCTGGAATTGGCTGGTTCGCGCGAATCGGCTGGATCGCGCGAATCGGCTGGATCGCGCGAATCGGCTGGTTCGCGCGAGTCATCTGGATCGCGCGAGTCGTTTCGTTCCCGCGAATCATCTGGTTCGCGCGAGTCGTCTGGTTCGCGCGCGTCGTCTGGTTCGCGCGAGTCGTCTGGTCCGCGCGAGTCGTCTGGTCCGCGCGAGTCGTCTGGTCCGCGCGAGTCGTCTGGTCCGCGCGAGTCGTCTGGTTCACGCGAGTCGTCTGGTGTGCGCGAGTCGTCTGGTCCGCACGAGTCATCTGGTTCGCGCGATTGCCTTCAAATTACTTTCACGTGCGCTTAATTACGCATCTCTCATATTTTGTGTTATTGTGTAGTGGGGCGCAGTGATTCAGTCTAGGTTGCTTCAGTGATTCAGTTGTCATACGGAACTGCTCTATTCAACCGATCTAGTGTTCCCTGTTGTGCCCGTTGGCCGAGTGTTCCCTTCGGCGGAGCGTCCGATGGCCGCACACCCTCAGCTGGGAGATTTCTATAGTGTGTGTGTGTGTGTGCGTGCGTGCGAGGAGAGATAGGCAGGGTAGGCGGCGGGGCGGACAGGCGAGTGAGCGTTCATCCGTCCGTGGCGTCGCGTCGTCTGCCTCCTCTCCCCTCCCCTCACCGCACCGGGAACAAAAGCTCCCTCGGCAGGGTCGATGTATCGATTGCAGGTGTGGGAACTGGGGCGACGGCCGTCCGCCACCCCGCCCTTGCGCCGCCCGCGCTGCGCTACGCCGCGTTTGTAAATGGCCCGGACACGGAAGCCATTTTTCCGCGTTCGCGCCGCCCCCGCCGCCCTTGGTGCCTTGCCTAGGCGCTCCGATGCGCGCGGAGCCGGCGAGGGCGAAGTAGGCAGCGCTAAGGAGGCGGCGAATAGTCGCAGCGAGACGCAGCAAAATGCTGGACGCCAGAGGGAGCGCTTGCTGATCAGAAACATAGGGTTAGGGGCAGATCCAGCTTGAGGGGCATGGGGTGCGTGCCCCCTGAGCCAAGGCCTCGAGTTTTTGTTTGTTGCCTTCCTTTATTTTGAAAAATTGATTTAAATATTTACTCCAGAATTATGTAATTACTTAAAAAATAATATTGTATGGTATCGTACTGTATGTTCACTACAAAAATAACATACAACATGAATATCATGTGCTTATTATTAGCAAAAATTTGTGATTGTCCCCGCCAAAATGATTGGCTAAATCTGCCCCTGCGCAGTGTAAATATGGAGTGTATGTAGAATATATGTTTGGTCGTTAATTTAATTTTCCAAAGGAAGTGTTATGCTGATGCATTGTATAATTTAACAGATTTCTGGGACTGTTTGGGCTGCATGTGAAATATATTCTTGATGGAAAACTTGTCATTAAGATAATTGCTGAATGGCAAAGATGTAGGAGCTTATAATTAACGGCAGGATGAGGTTATTCATAAATCAGATTATTTGCATCACTGTGAATTACGATAGTATCGATGCATTTTTACGCACTGTAGCATCGGAGAAACTCTTGTTAATTATAGAATTCAAAGAACTTGTTGAATAATTCATAAAGCGTATCGTTATAAATATTTGTGATAGTTTAACGTTTTGGAGTTACAAATGAATAATTATTTAGATATCTTTGAGAGAGTTAAATTAACTGAGAATTCGTAAAAGTGATAGCGAGTTACCGAAGATAATTCGAGGGATTACTGTGAACTGATCCAAAAAATAACAAAAGGCTGACAATAAAGTTACTTACTGGAAATACCAATAACAATTATTTAGCGAGCTTGAATACAAGTAAATAATGTAGAAAAAGTGTAAATGAGTGGTTTAGCGACACGCTCTCTCATTTCCTCTTTTATCCGGAGTGTGCAGCGGCAATATGGACGCAGCATCATCACTCTCAGTGATTGTTTGATTGTTGAAGTGCTGACACGCGCCAGTTCTTCAGTGATGTGGAATAGGGTGGAGTATTTAAACCATACATAATTAAATTAAAATATCTTGAAACAAGTGTGAAGTTTTGGTTTGCAGGTATTGAGAAAGTTTCTTGCAAAGTGTGAAAACATGAAAATCTAATTCAAAGGTGTCCAGTTTGGTCTTCTTGGCTTCGTATCGTTCAGACGCCCGGAGTAGTGTTTCTGCAAAAAGGAAAGAAAGTCTAAATATAGCTATAAATTTCCAGAACTTTATTAATGGAAATATGCTGCATATTCTGAACAACCTATCATTCATTCTGAGTTTGAGAAAACAATGGCTTCAACGCCGCAACTAACATTGACATAAACTGAGAATAATTCTTAATAAAATGAGAAATTCTTTAAATATTTAAGTTCAAAGTAGTGTTCCTCATTCAGGAAGATAGAGCTTTAGAGCTTAGAGCCTTAGAGTAGTCGGCTCCTGAGAGCTTGTTGCGGCTGAGATGGTGGCAAGGTGAATATAACGGGAGGGGAAAACCTTGCTAAACTTTGTGTCGTTCAACGTTTAGGTGTCAGAATTCCATCTTAATCAAGTTTCAATATCTTGGCAACTTTTATTTCATTTCATCAAAATGATTATCAAGATACTTTAGTTTTTCTGTGTTCTTGGAAGTATGTGTATTATTTCTTCAAACATTAATCGTAACCAGTTAAATGTGCATATCAGCGAAACTTGTAATTTCTAATATATAATTTCATTCGGAGAGTTCTAACTATTACGTAATGGGAAATTAAATTTAACCACTAGTAACAAACTCCAGAAGAGTATGCTCTTCTAGAGAACGCTAATTTACACAGATGTTATTCGAAAATCTTCGATCGCGCATTACATTTGTCACTTACGCAGAGCTCAATCTATTTATAAAAATCGCGTGCCGTGACATCAGTCGATGATACTGTAATTATTACTGTTTGAGGTGATATGAGTACCAGCGTCTGCTTTCAATCATCCCCAGCTAGAATTCAAATGGACATCACCGACGTTCACCATAATTATTTTTAGCAACTCCAAGTTTTTCGATTCTCAATCATCAGCAGCGCCGTTTTCGAAGCGTCATATTCAGAAGGATCTCGTTAATGGTTCTGGTGCGACGGTTATGATTATTAAAGTCTGGCTCGATTCTTTTAATATCCTGCAGCTCTGGCCTCGCCCTTTTATGCTCCGGGGCAAGCGGGAATTCACCATTTGTTATCCAGCCCGGAGCGACGCTTCGCGTGTGGGTGGCGCGTTTTTCAGCGTTGGAGCGGCGAAGATGACAGCCCGAAAAGTGCAAGGCGTCCTCGTATTGGGCGCGCTCCACGTAGCAGGTCACCGTCGCGCGGCGCTCTCTGCCCCTGTAGTGAGACCTCCCCGTCGTTCGTCAGCTGTCATGCAGCGAAGTGATCCGAGTGTGCGCTTCGCGCCTCTCCCAGTGGATCTTCTGCGCAACATCTCCTCTGCCTGCTGCTCCTAATGGAGCTTGTAAGTGCTGCTCCTCGTTCTGGAATGCAGCAACGTGCTATCTCCAACTTGCGTCGTTTGCGGTTAGTGCTCGGAATGGTGGTGCAGGATTCGGTGATGCGATGGACTGAGGTGGCTCAGTTGTGCCACAGCTGTTGTCAGTCCGGTGTCTTTGTCCCTGAGGTTCTAAGGCAGTCGTTGCCTCCGTTTTTGTTCTTTGATCCATTTTAAAAGAATTGTTGGCTTCATCGACCCCCGACCAACGTTATGCTCTATACCATATCATTCATAATCATAACAGAATTGTACATACATGTCTTAAAGATAACGATTTCGAACACCAATATTTTCTTAAATATTTACAATCAGTCGATGATGCCAAGCTGCTGTGGTTCTGCTGTCACAGAATCATATGGCAATTCATTCAAAAATCTGAGCTTATTACCTGTAATGGACCTGGAAGTGAGCTTCATTTTCTATCATAATCATTCAGTGTTCTCCTTTCCTTGTGGCTCAAACGTCTTCCATTTGATTTATTATGCGAAATATGGAAAATTATATTTACTGATAAATTACTTTTAATGAATCGTTAAATGTATTGACAAGTAGGTAACAGATAGTTAATAATGTGTAAAATATGAAAACGTAAAAGTTGGACATTTTTGCCGTTTGTAAGCTTTTAATCCTTTTATTAAATTGAATTTTTAAATAACTAGTGTTAATTACTTAATACCCTTAATATATAGCAGTGTTTATTTTTTTCGCGTAGCGCGAACCCTGTGTGCGCTCAGAGCACTCTCACATTCGTCAGATGTCACGCAGTTCTCACGCCGTAGAGTGATCTGGATCTGAGCTCCGCCCCTCTCACTGAGAATTTCGAGCACCACATCGCCTCTACTGCCGCTCCTGATAGAGCTAGCAAGTGGTGCTCCTCCTCTGGAATGCAAGTTCCTGCTATTCACGGTAGGTTCCACATGCATGCATGTTTCGACAATTAAGCCTGATCTTCCGACATACGTGGTAGTGCATGCACGTGTGTGTTTGTAAGGGGATAATAAGTCATACGAATGAGGAAAGAAAGATCCCGTACGATCTGTAGTCTACTTATTAATGTATATCTCCGTGATTCGCCTTGAAGTGTTTAAAAAAACTTCGGAAAATTACCGATTAAATCAGCCAAATGCCAGAATTTTCTTCTTGGCCGTTATGGAAGTCGATCCAGGTGTAGCTTGTGTCGAAAATCCGCCGCACCACAAACGTACTAAAATATATGTGAAGCAAGTTATAGAAGCATGACGCTCAGAACACAGAGGCAAGGAGCCGTAAAAAGCAAGTAAAACAATATAAACGAGAAGTGAAAGGCCTTAGAAGTGGCGGGAAGCACCACAAAGACAAAGCGGGAAACTTCTTTTTCATCCTTGAAGTGTAGATGATGGCAAATACACTCCGCCTCGGCCTCTGTGTCACAGGCCCAGTTCGCTGTTATTGGGCGGCGTGTGTACGCAAGAGCTCGTAAATCGGGTCACCGACAGCTCGACCGAGCCGCGGGATAGCGGCGGCGGTGGCGGTGGCAGCGGCGATGGATGG
This sequence comes from Gryllus longicercus, assembly GCA_038098605.1. Lineage (NCBI taxonomy): Eukaryota > Metazoa > Arthropoda > Insecta > Orthoptera > Gryllidae > Gryllus > Gryllus longicercus. The sequence goes on along the minus strand of JAZDUA010000019.1, from coordinate 4,554,657 downwards.
GACGTTGGCGTAGACGAAGGAAAAGGGGGAGGCGGTGGTGCTGGCGGTGGTGAGGGTGGAGGCGAAGGCGAAGGCGAAGGCGGAGGCAGAGGAGGAGGCGGAGGCGGAGACGGAGGCGGAGGAGGAGGCGGAAGAGGCAGAGGCTGGGGCGGAGACGGAGGCGGAGGCGGAGGTGGAGGCGGTGGCGATTGTGAAGTCGGAGGCTGAAGCGGTGGCGGAAGCGGAGGAGGTGAAGGCGGAAGCGGAGGAGGAGGCGGCGGCGGAGGCGGGGGCGGAGGCGGGGGCGGAGGCGGGGGCGGAGGCGGGGGCGGAGGCGGGGGCGGAGGCGGGGGCGGAGGCGGGGGCGGAGGCGGGGGCGGAGGCGGGGGCGGAGGCGGGGGCGGAGGCGGGGGCGGAGGCGGAGGCGGGGCGGGGGCGGAGGCGGGGGCGGAGGCGGAGGCGGGGGTGGAGGCGGGGGCGGGGGCGGAGGCGGGGGCGGAGGTGGAGGCGGAGGCGAAGGTGAAGGTGAAGGCGGAGGCGGGGGAGGTGGACGAGGTGGCGGAGGCGGTGGAGGTGGCGGAAACGGGAGTGGCGACGATGGCGAGGGTGGGGGTGGGGGCGAAGGGGGCCGGTGGCGGTGCCATGAGCAGTGCCGGTGGTGGGGTCGGGGGTGGGGGCGTCGGTGGTGGCAGCAGCGATGACAGCGCTAGCGTCCAAGGGCGGCCGACCGCGAAGACTGCGCGGGTCGCGGCTGCGTTCCTTTGTGGGCGGCGCGGGTTCTTTCCGTGGCGCTCGCGGCGGCGCATGCACAAAAGGAAGGCCGCCGCCGGCGCCCCGCCTGATCCGCTCCGGCCCTTCCCATTAATTCACCCAAAGCGGCTCAGCGGTTGATTGCGCTCCGTCGAGACGGTGGAGGAGCAGGGAACCGAGCGGAGAGCAGGGGCAGGAGGGTGGAGGCGGAGGGGGGGGGGAGGTCGGCCGGTGGAAGCTGGTCGTGGTGGAGCTGGTCGTGGCTGAGGGGGCGGTGGGGACCTGCGGCGGTGCGGAGAAGGCCCGTTGCTTTGCACGCATCGAACGCAAAGACCTGAAGACGAAGTTGATAGTGGCATTGGCTTATCGTGTGGTGACTGCAGGAAATAGTGGAAGATACCATAGGAGATTGATAATGAAGAGGAGAGGGGGAATAGGGCGAATGGTGGAATGGAACGGACAGAGAAATCGAACGAAGAAAGGAAGCTAACGGGTAGAGAAATCTGAAGAATGGAGTACGACAGAAGAAGAAAATCGTGAATGAAGAAAGAGGAGAAATGAAAGACTAGGAATGACTTTCTATTCATCGTATTTCGTGGCTTTCGCGGAGACGTCAGAATGACTACAACTCTAAAGAAAAAAATAACTTCGCTGTCGTGGAGATTCCCTGATAAGGGGACGACGGTTTGTCTTCCCGCAGGTTTATGTTGCGATCTAATTATGGAGGTGACGACATTCTAAGAAATGAACATTAAGATGGAGAAATTGTGGAATGACAGAGAAGGTAAATGGGAAAACACCAATGAAAAGAGCTACATGACACACCACCTTTTAAGAAGGTTCTTCGTAAATGAGTTGAAATAATGGGCAGGTGGGGAATAGGAACGGTAGAGGAAGGGAGAGGGAAGGAATGGACAGATGAAGGAATGCAACTGATAGGAGAATAGCTTTGGTAAAGGGATGGAATTGGTGGAAGAATGGGACGGGTGCTCTATGAAGGTGTCAGTTGATGACATTCAAGCAGGAGGTTGGAAAAGACACGTGAAGGTAAGCAAAAGGGTGACGATTCGGGTAAGCAAAGAATATACATCAGAGGCGTGCAATAAACAGTGCGTACAACAGTGGTAGTGATGGTGAAAAAAAGCAGGCTTTGGCGGCGGTTGCGGCGGCAGAGAGGGGGCCATAGGCTGGGGAAGAGGTGCGGTGCGCAGCCCCTGTAAGGAGCAGAGTCAATTTCGTCCGAGTCTCGCTTATTCAATATCTGCGTGTTCGACGTCGTCCTGCGTTGCACAAAGGAAAGTGCCTTTCCAACGCACGGCACTGACGCGGGCGCGTTGAGCACACCGACCCTCTGCCCCAGCTGCTCCTCGCCCTTTCCTTTTCCCTTTCCCTTTTCCGTTTCTGTTTCCCTTTCCCTTTCTGTTTCCCTTTCCATTTCCTTTTATCTTTCTCTCTCTCTTCCTCTACCTCTTCCCCTCTCTCCCACTTTCCCTCAATGCGTTCTCCAAAAGCCCTCTCCCCTTCCCTCCCTCTCTTTCTTTCTCTCACTTTTTTCTCCCCCCCTCTCTCTCTCTCTTTCTATCTCAGTTTTCATTCTACCTCTTATTCCAACCATTTTGAATTACCTCTTTTATCTCCTCTCTCACATTACATCAATTCCCTCTCGTCTTTTCTCCAGTTCACCATTCTCATTTTCAGAATTATGTGTCATTCTGTATTCGAAAGACTCTGTTTTTATTTTGATTATTTTTTCTTCACTATCTTTAAAATAATAAATCCTGAAAATCAGTTGAACTTGTCAAGTTTTGTCTTTCTTGCATTTCTTCTCGGCTTTTCATTGAAAGCTACCTACGTTACGCAGCTTCAGTCACACTCTATCTTCCTCACGCTTTGCGAGCCCGTCTCCTAGATTAGCATCCCCCACAATTCTTTTCCATCTCCCATTCCTTCCCACCCACTTCCTTCTTCTCTCCTCTCCTCCCTTCACCTAGCCTCGCCTCGCGCCAAAGGGAATCTCGAACACCTCCGTCACAGGAAGGTTCCTTTTTAGGCGAGCCAATCTCGCGCGCATTTGTGAATGATAGGACATCCTTTGTGCTTGAAGTATGGAAATAAAGAAACCGACACGTTCTCTTGATTACAAATCCCTTTGGCGGAGTGGATTTTCTTTCTAAGGGAGCCTGGGCGAGTAAAAGGCCGATAGAGCGAGGGCGGGGGAGGACGTACCAGGGGAGACAGTGATGAATGGTCCGTGGATGTCGTCTGCGTTGGGATAACGATTTCTAATTTTGTTCGCGTAATCACAATGGGGGAAGAAGGATCGCTCCAGGTCGAGAAGAGGATTTCTTTTGATTTATGCTCTTGTGCGGGGGTCGACTCGGTGATCCCGGCTGTGCGTTACGTGGGTTTCGAAAGCATTGACGCGTATTTTTGAGATTTTTCAAGCAGGTTGTAGAACGTCTTTGATATTCATGCTGTGAAAGACTCTTGATCATTGAAGTGGGTAATACGTAAGTCTAACTACACCAGTTGTTTGACGTCTTTGAGGAATTTAGAAAATATTTTTGTGGTATTCGGTCATTGAGTAGATGTTTTCAAAGAACCGGCTGCTCGGGAGTCCTAGGCACTGTGGCTAGGATGAGGTTTCTCACCGACTGACACTCTTTTGACTATATCGCGTCTTTAATCTTTCAATAGAGTCCTTGATCACCGAGATTATTTATGGTTATTTAAGTTAATCGGTAAATTAAGTGAAACGGAAATCTTCGGTGGGCCAATAATATACCGATGTGATGAGTCGTGTCTTCATGATACTCTCATACCACAAATTCAATTAATTTCATTTTTGATAATTTTTGATGTTTGGTGGTGACGGTGCTAGAGTAAAATGATGCGAGGTGTAAGAGAGATGTAAATGATACGAACAATGGTAATGTAATTTAGAGAGAGAGTGTCAGTATTGACAATGCGATTATAAACAACTATATCTAAGAATTGTAACTATTTTAAAATTGACTATCTGAAATTAAAAAGAATAAAATGTGTTTTATTGGGTTTGCTTCCTCATGGATTTCAGACAATTTGGATTTAAATAAGTTCTTCAATTCTATCTTAAATTAGTATTTAAATTTATAAATCGATAATAAGATCTCAGATTTTTATTCCAATCAAAGTACGAAAACAAATATTAAAAAAAATTATAGTGTTTCACACGTTATGGATTTTTGCAAGTTTCTCTAAATGATGTCCATAATTTTTAACTTTTTAACAATTTACATCTGCTTGTTTTTTTAACATGAAGTACTGCAATGTTTTGTCTGTGGCACGGGCAGAGAATAATGTTTTATTCTTGCTCAGCTTCCTTCTACAACAATCAACCCTTCAATTAAAAACAAAGATGGGCCCAATCTCCTTCATTTTCTTCATGCTCTAATTGTATTGCACAAATTGACACGAAGCAGACCTGCAAATAAACGACGACGAACGCCCATTATCATTCATTGACATGGAAATCAACATTTCGCCGTCCTACGGCTTCCAGCGCCCGGCATCTGACACCACTAAGCAGGATTATCCCTCATCAGTTGTCCCGAAGCGGCACGTGGGCAAGGCCGAGCCGCACAATAGAAGTCCACGCGACGATTGAGCGGAGTCGCTGATTGGCACGAAATGGCCCCGACGGCGTGTCCCGCTCGCGGGCGACAAAGCCCCGGGGCAGGGAATGTAATATACAGCGTTCCAGCAGTCAACTAGCGCTCTACTTTAAGCGGACGCGGCAGCGAGAGGAGATGGCGGGCGGGCGACGGCGGGTGGAGGTCGGCGGAGGCGGTGGGATAGTGCGGGACGCAACGGTGATGGAGAGTACAGGATGACGTCGGAAGACGGTGATGGTGGGGAATACGGTACGGCGATGTGATGAGGATGGAGGCGACGGGTTGGTAAACCAGTGGGTTGGTGGGATGGTCGGGCAGGCAGGCCTCCGGAGTGTTGGCGAAAGGAATGGTTAAAGTGGTGGGTGCGAGATCTGTTACGGTGAGAGGGTGGGTAGTAGGGAGAGGAACGAGTAAGAGCGGGGGCACAAAAGAGGCGGGAGAATGAGATGGGGAGCAATAGAGGCAAGGGGTTAGGGTGGTGGGGAAGAGGAGCGGTCTGTGTAGCTGGGGCGGTTAGAGCCTTGCGAACGGCATAGGCTTCGAAGGTGGCCATAGTTGGGGTAGTGGGGTTCGTGGTGTCGTGGGCGGCGGGGCGGCGTGAGCCGCTTGGGCGGCGGGGCGGCTGGGCGGCGGGGCGGCGAGGGGCGGCGGGGGCGGCGGGGGCGGCGGGGGCGGCGGGGGCGGCGGGGGCGGCGGGGCGGCGGGGGGCGGCGGAGGGCGGCGGAGAGCGTTGGAGGACGGCGGAAGCGGGGCGGGCTGACGGGGACGGCGGGGATGGCGACGGCGGGGGCGGCGACGGCAGGGGCGGCGGGGGCGTTGGGTGTGGCATGGGCCGAGGACCGCCGAGGCGGTAGAGGCGGATGGTAGGGCGGCGAGCGAGGGGCAGCAGGGCCAAAGGAGACGAGCAGACAGCGGGTGCGGGTTGTGCTCTGCTGAAGCGGTGGGAGCGGTGACCGTGACACTGACGAGGGCGCGCACTGGGGCGGGGTCGGCGGGGAGCGCGACGTCGGGGCGACGGCGACCGCCGCGCCGCACCGCGCCGGCCGAAAGCAGCGCTGCACAAACGCCGGGCGACGGCGGCTGTCAACGGGCGGGCGCCGACGCCGACGCTCCAACCGCCGTGCACAACGCGCCCGCGACACCGCAGCTTCCTCTCGCTTCCCTCCACTTCACCAATCTCCCACGACTCTCCGCTCGTTTCGTCTTCTAAGCGAATTGCGATTGTTTGGATCATCGAGAAGGGCAATAAGGCGGAAGAACAGTTCCAATATTAACACGAATTAACCCAGTGTTTTTTATACTTAGGATTTTGCACACTTTGTTGCGACGCCTTCCATTTACTAGCATGTTCTGTAGTACATTCATATTGAATTTACACTGTTAATATCGTTTAATTATTGCAATTATTGGTTTAGCTCCTGGGATAATTGTCCTATTAAATACTGGAAATCTCCTGTATTTCGTAGAATCTTTGCCATTCGTGAATTTTCCATAATTATCAACGCATTCCTAGTATTGTATACGAATAATAGAGGTTTGTGATTCACGGCATTCAATAAAACCGTTATTGTTCACTATCGGAACATGTATAGCTCTTTGGGACTCTGTGACTGGTAAATCCAATTTTTGATCATTAGTTCTAGATGTTTATTGTTTGTGTGTACAAGAAGAAGATCCTATTAAGATGATAGATTATGATTGGATGACGACGTATAATGGATGTTGATTTACGGTCGTGTCGGTGATGTTGGAGATACTGGCGCCTTGATTAATTTTGGCAGATGCGAGGTATGGGGCGATGTCACATGTCATTTTGGGAACTCACGGTTTTCTCAATTTCTTCTTTATTTTTAGAATTCCACTGCCATCTTATATATGTTCTATCTGAGCTATTTAACGGCTACATTATTTACTACATCTGCAGTGACCTACATCTTGAATTCCTTTGTGTCCCATTTTATCATCTTTTAATTGCCGTTTCCGCTCAGTTCTCCTTTGCATCCCTCTACCGACCTCCGTTTTATTCTCGTTATCACTTTAGGGCTTCTCTGAATTACTTCTGAAAGTTCTCTTTAGACAGCTGGAAGAACATCTAAGAGAGCTTTTGATAGTTTCAGACAGAACTTCCAGATAACTGGAAGGGGTTCAACCATAGAAGAGGATATCCTTTCCCGCAGGATGTCTAGTGCTTTAGAAGCAACGCATCTGCCCGTATTTCCTCACTTTCATTATCTTCGTCTTGAACTAGACACAATCTGCGATGCTATTATCTCTCTATTGCAGACTTTCTACAGCCATGTCTCGAATTTCACCAAAGTTTGTAATTGTCCTTTACTGCCATTCCTACTCTACCTAGCAGGGTCTTAGTACGCAGAGCTTAACACCGTGGGTTGAGGCTCTTTAAAGGCAAAGATGTTTTCACCTTGTGACTGTGAAGGATATTGTATCATCTACATATCCCATACAGACATCATCCCAACCACAATCACTACCATCATTTATTTCCCTTCATTATCACCCTATAATGTCATATATTGTAGGTCTAATGCAAACTGGAGGCCCACAGACTGAACTGAGACTGAAGGAAGGTGTGCAGCAAGCGTAATAATAAAGTATTTTCTTACAACCAATTTAAGCTCGGGAGGCTGCAGGCATCAGAGAGACGAAGTTCGCTCTGAAGCTCTTAGTCTGTCAGAGAAACTATAAACTCGTAATGGGACTAAAACTGATATCGGTAGCTAGAGTAGTGCAGACTCATATATAAGACTATGAATGCCTTCTAGATCATTTGAAGGTGTAATTAAAATCCAATAAAATGTAAATATCATTAATTTAGTCAAACACGTCAACTGCAATTAATTTGTCTATTTATATCAACTTTCGAATTATAAAGCGGTGTTGCGAGATTTTGTTCCTCTGACATAATTCATATTTTTACAGGCGTATAAGATTCAGTGCATTATGCTATTTTGGACATTCAATTTTTTTTTCTGTTTTGTGTTTGATTCACTTCCATTTATGATTCAGAAATATCTTTAATTGTCAATAAAAAACAGTGGCCAACACAGAATGTAAAGTCTCATTTCACAAATTGTTCACGACTAAATCACGAACGAGTGATTTTTCGGGAATTTACCTCGCTAATACAATGAACGACAGTACTAAAAAACAAACCCACACGAATAATTTGCATCATTTTAACATAAAAATAAAATGAAATAATAAACATTTTTTATGCAATAATCACTCTCTACGTTAAATAATAAATGAAATACAAATATTTTCTAATAAGAATAATCATATGACTACAAAATATAATTTCTTCAAATAAGTGTATTCATACGCCATCTTCATCTATAACTCATTTGTATCAATTGTTCTTAATGAACCGCAAACTGTTAAATATTAAACGAACTCTGGCAGTTAATTCTATCTTTTCGTTCCTCAGTTTGGGTGCTTTGGTTAGTTAATAGCAGTACGTTTGACAAAATCTTGAAACGGGTAGAAGTCTCCAAGTAGCAGGTTTCCAATAGAATGGTATCGAGGGTTCTGCGGACTGTGACGAACGCCTCTGCGGAACGAGGGTGCAGAGGCTGTTTGAGCGTCGTGGGCGTTAACGGCGTCGCAGGCGTTGACGGTGGGGGGGGGGGCGTGTGTCCGCGCGCCGGCCGGACGCCGGTTCGGTCGGCGTTCGGTGGCGGCACGTGGAGGCGGCGGCCGCCGCGGCATGCGTGTGCGTGATGGATGCGTGAGCACTGCTGGCGCCGCGCCGGCTCGTTAATCATTGTCCATCATACGCCGCGTGGGGCCCCGCGCCGCTCCACCGCCGCCGCTGCCCTCCACGTCGACCCCTCCACAGTCACCCTTCAGTCCTGTACTATCGCCCCTCATGCCTCTGCCCTAGCCCGTGGCCTAATGCCCATTCCCGTCTAGTTCCGCCCTAACCCTCATCTTAGCCTCAGTCCCCGCCTTAGCCCTCGTTGTAACACCTGCCCTAGCCCCCAACTTAGCCCCACCCTAGCCCCACACTAGCCCCACACTAGCCCCACCCTAGCCCCACCCTAGCCCCACCCTAGCCCCACCCTAGCCCCACCCTAGCCCCACCCTAGCCCCCACCCTAGCCCCACCCTAGCCCCACCCTAGCCTCCCCCTAACCCCCTCATCCCCGCCCGAGCGCCCTGCCCAGCCCGAGCGCCCCCCCCCCCCCCCGAGCGCTCCGCCCAGCCCAAGATCCCCACCCAGCACGAGCGCCCCGTCCAGCCCGAGCGCCCGCCCGAGTGCATAACCCACGCCCTAGCCCCGCCGCCGCTTCCACACCCCATGGCTCACCGCAGCTATTGCCTCCACCCTGACACCATCGCCACTTCTCACTCGTACTGCATCAAGCGAACTTTGTGTACCGGTAGACATAGTAGTCCCATAAAGTCATATGTTAAATATTAATACTTTGTAAATAGTTTTCAGTTAATTTTGACAAATTTTTCTTTACATTTCGTGTAGAAATTGAAAGAAGCCTATGCATCCTTCGCCCGTGTGAGAGGCGGCTTGGGTTTCGTTAGATATCCTGGAATACCAAAAAGATACAAAAAAAGTTTCGATTTTGTCTGAAACATCCATTCAGACATTCTACCTATTCTCATATTGCGCGTATGGACCGAATTCTCATACTTACTTTACGTCACTCAATATTTTTATTTATGAAATACTTTTTTGACCAGTAACTTTTTGGTTATTAATTTTACGTTAAGAACTTCACGAAATGTTCGATTGATTGATTGATAAGTGTTTCCGAACGAATAAGTCCATTAATGCTGTGAGTATAGAGCATGCTTTTATCGCGATAGGTGGTGATCTTCCGCCACTGGATGACGAGATCCGTCACCGACCTCCCGTCAGATTGCTGGTTTTCCCCAACCAGGTATCTACGACTTGCGGGGCAGTACCCCAGCCGGGACAAGCTCTAAGCTCGTGACTGGTCTTGCGACACATGTGGTAGTCTAGAAACAGTTCGAAACAGAAACTTCTTTCACAAGCATTTTGAACAAAAGAAAATAAATAGCGAATTGGAGAGATATAAAATATATTTTTTAATACTTAGCCAATAAATATACTTATTATAACAAGCGTAAATAAGCGTAAAAATTATTGTATTAATTTTTTTTGAAATTGGACGGGCTAAATGGCTAAATGGCCTGAGCCTCGCCATCAATACTTGTATTTATTTATTTATTTATTTATTTATTTATTTATTTATTTATTTATTTATTTATTTATTTATTTATTTATTTATTTATTTATTTATTTATTTATTTATTTATTTATTTATTTATTTATTTATTTATTTATTTATTTATTTATTTATTTATTTATCTATTTATTTATTTATTTATTTATTTATTTACTTATTTAAATAAGCGGCCAGTATGTTTGCCTGCGAGGAATAGTCTGCATTGGCTGCTGGGGAGTCACCGCCAGTTTCTATGCCTTGCGGAGTTAAAGCAGCTGCTCTGGAGTTTGAAGTAGAGTCGAGAACACTAGAGCTAGCATAGGTCTAGTCTACCTCTGTAACCTGACAAGATAATCATTTATTCCTAAATTATATATATTTCTGAGGGCGTAACTGTTTTAATAGTTGAAGCTATTTGTCTGACAACCCTCTCGAACACCACATATAGTTACTTCCGCTAATAAAGATGACTAGAAAATAAAAACGGATAATCAACTTTGAATAACAAAACCATATGATGATTGTCCATTTGTATATTCATCACAAACAATTCTGTTAATCTCTTTACAAAGTTTCAAACACAATGTACGCATTGTATTATCTGTACTAGTTAAACGAATATCATTTGTAAATAAATTGGAACAAAATGAGTTGAATTTATAGAAACATTGGATTCATAGTATATTATTTCATGAACTTCGTGCGGGAAATAACATATTCGAAAAAGAATGTACATTCCGGGACACTCTTAGTTCTTGACAAACATACATTCTGTTCTTCAGATATGCCAATTTTCTTCTCATAAATTATTTCAGGTAACAGAACAAAGAAAAAAAATCTTTTTTATTTCAATAAAAACGATAACTATGACACACAGCAGTTTTTGAAGCATCATATTTTCCATTTTGTTTATCCATGGTTTTATTTTACTTATTTTCATTATCGAGATAGATATACATCTCTCTCAATTCAACTCTATTATAAACAGATGTCATTTTCAATGTACATTTAAATTGCGTTTGTTTGTTTATTCCCATAGTTTTTCATCTCATATTCATATCGTGTGCTTGTTTGGGCAGCATTTCTGGGTGAATGGAGTTTACCCTACAGAAATTTTTGATACTCTTTTTTTTCTGCTCTGCAAGATAACGCGGGTCTCGGCATGTCCTGGATTAAAGCCCGCACGAAATGAGACTGCTCTGTTTTGTTCATTCATGAGGTTTGGATTACCGACTTCATGTTCAGACAAAGGAGGCAGAAACGACTTTTTTCCACATGAAAGGTCCTCTCCGCTATATTTCTCTTCGGTACAAAGACATCCTGTAGCAAAAAGAGCACTTTGCATAGATTAGAAAGAATTATCTCTAATGATACGCTTGAAACTTCATTTCGGCTCTTCATTCACGGAAACATCAAATGAAATGAGAAGCGGCAGCGAGATGTTATATAATAATTTCCTAAAAAGGACCTTTGCCGTGTATCGAGCTATTGCATCCTATTTTAGATCGAAGGAGCACTGCGGAAGAGTATGGAGCTGTGAGTCCGCTAGTGTAGCAATGTAGACAGTGGAAAACTAAGTTCAAAGACTGATTAGTGATACTAAGTTCGAAGGCTTGTTAGTGAAATTTCGACTCCCGAAAAATAATCATAGCTGGGCCGATTCTTGCTTAGGGACCAGTACAAGTGTAACGATTATAACTGTACGGATTGAAGGTGTAATAAGTGTAATTGTAATAATTGTGATTGAAGGTATAATGATTGTAATTATAATAAGTGTAATTGTAATTGTAATTGTAATATAACTGTAATGAGTATAATCATACTTCATGGGAGCTTTTTATCATAACGCATTCAATTGGGAAATACCCGTCAACTGGGAAGTACCAATAAATATGAATGTTTAAGCACGATGGCCTTTGCGACATGTGACCCCAGCTGACCCCCATCAGCGTCTAAAGTGACGGACGGCTGACGATATGGCCAGCGCGGGCACAAACACAGAGGGCCTATTCAGCGCCTTCTGGCCGCATCAGGTTTGGGAGGGGGAAGCCACATGCAGCCCACGTGAAAGCGTATGATTACAAAAAAAGCTCTGATTACTATAAAACAAGCGGAAGGGCCCTGCCCGGAGAGATTCTCCGAGCTATCGTTCAGTTGGGCGGAGGTCTCCACGTAACTTAGATGTAACTTCATTTTTTGTATAACTTCATTTTATGTAAGTAAAGGACTTTTGTTTCGACATTTGCTAAAACATATTCTGTCTTTCATTTTCACTTGTGCTGATCCACCATCCTGCAGTCTTCTGAAGGGACTTAGCTCCCAAGGACCCATAAAATCTAAATAATTTGTAATGTAATACGCGTTTGCTGCTTTAACTGCGACGCCCTTGCCTGCCTATATCATTGTGAGTGCAAGCGAGGCCTAGCAAGCAAGCAACGTAAGCAAAGCAAAGCATTACATGGTGGCAGCGGTGGGATCCTTCAAAATCAGAAGCACTGCTCAGCACAGTTTTAGCAAAAGTCATTTCTTTCAATTCTTCAAGGAGTCACGTATTCACCAGCGTGATCGTGGTGGAGCCTGGCCAGCGAAACCTTCCGAGAGGAGTTGGCGGAGTCCTTGGTTCTTCTGAGCACTACAACAGCAGCAGCCTGGTGTACCGAGGTGCCATCCTGCGTTCAGCCGTACGTGCAGCCGGCAACGTAACCGTAGCAGCGATCTCCATTTGGTTGCCTTCAGAAGAACTCTTCATCTTGTAAAGGTTAGTCCAACCTCTGGGTTATCTTGATCCAAAGTGTGTTAGGTATTTTGTAGAGCGCGCGTGAGCGTAGGAAACGTCGAAGTTTGAGTATTGTGTTTATCTAGTTGTGTTAGCTAATTGAGGATGATGGCTGATAGTCAAGGTGCTCCTCCCGAGCAAGATTACATATCCGTGCCGGAAGCAATCAAATTAGTACCAAAAAGCTTTGAGGGTAATCCGAGGGAACTGCGAGAATTTATAGAAAGTGTAGAAGCCGCGTACGAAGTCGTTCATCCTAGTAAACACGGGTTATTTTTAAAATTTATTGAAGCAAAAATATGCGGAGATGCGAAAGCAAAATTAATGATTAAAAGAAGATCATCGTGGGAAGACGTACGTGACATTTTAGAGGAACATTACGCGACAAGAAGGACATTAGACTTTCATGCAAGTAAACTATTTAATAGTAGGCAAAATTTTAATGAAACTATAATTCAGTGGGGTTCGCGCATTGATGATTTATCCGCTGAATTATACAGGGAAACGCGACGTAAACTAGAGCAGATAGAACCATCCTACGTAGAAGGAGGAATTGCTATCATGCAAGAAATAGTTAAGATATGTTTTGTTCAAGGAATAGTTGATGATCGTATAAAAACAATGGTAAAAACAAAAGGAGAAGATCAGTCTATATCTCAGTTAATTGAAATTGCATTAGAGGAGGAAAGTTCTATTTTGTCGCAACGACACAAATTCAGTAATCCAAATCAGGGGAATTTTAAGCAATTACCACGTTATGATCAACGTAACAATTCAAAGAAACATTCGATTGTAAGAAAAGAAGTTAATTCGGCAAGTATAACATGTTTCCGATGTCAGAAAATAGGACATAAGGCGCGAGAATGTACGGGTATACCAGTACCGACCTGTGCGAAGTGCAATAAGAAAGGGCACGAGGCTAGAAATTGCAGAACGCAGGGAAACGGACAGCAGGGCTGTCTGAGCAACCGGAGATAAGTCCTAGGCAAGCAGGTTGCGGTTCGCAAAAGGGTTGCGAAGCACAAGCAGGTTGCGGTTCGCAAAAAGGGTTGCGAAGCAAAAGCAGGTTGCGATTCAGAAAAGGGTTGCGAAGCACAAGCAGGGTGCTGCCCACAAGTACGAGTAAATGGCGGTGCGCAAAGGGATTGCGACGCGAACAATTCCCTCTTTCCTTAAAATAGGGAACGGCAAACAATTAGGTTGTAGCCGAAAAGTCACTAAAGAGATCGCGACTCGAAGTGACGCGGAGACAGGTGAATCTCCGGACGAGAATATAGCAAGGGTCTGTAGTTCTCGAGGTTTAAACGTAAATGAGTTACAAAGAGGTTGCAGAAATTTAGATCGACATTACGAGCTAAATGAATACGAAATATACGTATTGTGTAAGCAATTGAAGGGTGAAATGGGTGTAGCATTGATAGATACGGGGTCCCAGGTATCGTTGGTAAAGTTAGAAGCAATAAGAAATAAAAGAGAAATAAAGCATGCAGATGAACAAATAATAATAAAAGGAATTACAGGGAATAATTTAAAAGTAATTGGTAAAATACTACTTGTCTTGGAGAACGCATCAGAACCTCGTAAACACGAATTTTATGTGGTAAACAGTTTGCCACACGAACTCGATATGATATTAGGACAAGATGGTCTCAGTACGTATGGAATATCATTAAACATCCCTTTTGATATAAGAGTACCCGCTGAAAGTGAAACGATAGTATCGTTACCAACCACAGAAGTAGGTGATAGATTAATTGAAAATCAAAAATTAAAAGAAGGTGTTTATATAGCGTGTGGACTAGTGAAATGTAAAGACAATAGGTTTCAGTGCTTATGCGTAAATGTTACAAATGAAGAGCAGGTAATTAATGTGAAACCTGTATTAAGAAAAGTACCGTCGAAAAGAGAATGGATTAATCACTCGAAAGATCCTGAGAGAATTCGTAAATTAGATGAGAAATTAAGATTTTCGCACATTAAAGAGGGTACTAGAGAAATTCGGGCAATTTGTCATCAATTCCAGGATATCTTTAAATTAGAAGGAGACAAATTAACGAGTGCGAGAGGAGTCGAACACACGATTCCTACACCAGGAATTCCGAGAGGCAAAGCGATTACTCTAAAGAATTACAGATTACCGGAAAAACATAAAGTTGAAGTAGAAAAACAAATTCAGTCTATGCTCGAACAAGATATAATTACACCAAGTCAGAGTCCTTGGAATTTTCCTTTAGTAATCGTTCCGAAGAAAATAGACGCATCAGGCCAAAGAAAATGGAGAATCTGTGTAGATTTTAGAAAGTTAAATGACGCCTCTATAGGAGACAGTTTTCCAATTCCAAATATTCAAGAGATATTGGACAAATTAGGTAGGGCTAGATATTTTTCAGCTCTCGATTGCGCGAGTGGATATTGGCAAGTGCCAATAGCGGAAGAAGATCAAGGTAAAACTGCGTTTAGCACTAACACCGGACATTATGAATTTAAGCGTATGCCGTTTGGTTTGAAATCCGCTCCCAGTACCTTCCAGAGGCTTATGAATAACGTATTATCAGGAACGTTAGGTAGTCGTTGTTTGGTTTATTTAGATGATATAATAATATTCGGAGAATCTTTGGAAGAACACAATCAGAAGCTGATTGAAGTTTTTCAAAATTTAAGGGAATGTAATTTGAAAATAGAACCAGATAAATGTGAATTTATTAAAACAGAATTACAGTATTTAGGACACCTGGTAACGCCAGATGGTGTAAAACCAGATCCAGAAAAGATTCGAGCCGTTAGAGATTTTCCAATACCAAAAGATATCAAAGACATAAAATCATTTCTCGGTTTGGCAGGTTATTATCGTAGATTCATTGACAAGTTTAGTACAATTGCTATACCTTTGACAAAGTTATTAAAGAAAGATAGTAAATGGAAATGGGAACAAGAGGAACAGAGTAGTTTTGACTCTTTAAAGAAAGAATTAACACAAGCGCCAGTACTTCAGTATCCTGATTTTCAACAACCATTTATTCTAACAACGGACGCGAGTAATTATGCTATAGGAGCAATACTTAGTCAAGGAAAGATAGGAAAAGATAAGCCGCTTGCTTATGCATCTCGAACTTTTAACAAAGCAGAGTTAAATTATTCTATTACAGAAAAAGAACTCGCAGCTATCGTATGGGCTTGTAAACATTTCCGTCCATACTTATTAGGAACAAAATTCACAATCGTGACAGATCATAAGGCTTTAACGTGGATTTTGAATGTAACAGATCCGGGATCTCGATTAATGAGATGGAGATTATTGTTAGAGGAATACGATTATGAAGTGATACATAAAGCAGGAAAAATGAATGTCAATGCAGATGCGTTAAGTAGATATCCAGTAGTCTCTTGTCAGGTTAGCGTGGAGAATAGGCAAAGAATTATTAAAGAAATGCATGAATGTCCCATTGGAGGTCATCAAGGAATCAAAAGAACTCTAGAGAGAATTAAATTATATACTTCATGGCCGAACATGTCAAATGACGTAGAGAAATTTATTAAAGCTTGTAAGACATGCCAATTAAATAAAGTAACTCAGTTACCAGTGAAACAACCACTTATTGTGACTGATATTAAAGAGGCACCGTGGGAAAAGATTTACTTAGATATTGTAGGTCCTTTACCGTTGACAATTAAAGGGAATAAATATATTTTAACATGTCAGGACAATTTGAGTAAATACTTAATCGCGGTCCCGCTTTCTGATTCAACCGCACAGGAAACAGCAAAAGCATTTAATAATTTTATCGTTTGTATTTTCGGTATACCAAATGAGATAGTAACCGATCAAGGTTCTAATTTTATGAGTGGCTTATTCCAAAATTTAAGTAAATTACTTAAAATAAAGAAAATTAATACTAGTGCATATCATCCAGAAAGTAATGGTGCGCTCGAAAGAACGCACAGAACGTTAGTGGAATATTTAAGATGTTTTTGTAAACAGCCACATAACGACTGGGATGATTGGTTACCATTTGCGAGTTTTACGTATAATACAACAGTCCACACGAGTACAAAGTATACCCCATATGAAGTATTGTTTGGAAGGAAAGCAAATTTACCGGGTAAATTGCAAGCGAATACAACTCCGTTGTATACATACGATGATATTGTTCAGGAAATAAGATTTAAATTCCAAGTTTGTCATGAAAGGGTTAGAGAAAATTTGAGAATACAGAAAGAAAAGCAGAAAGAATATTATGATGAAAAAAGAAGTAGAAAGAGGGAATTTAAAATCAGAGACCAGGTCTTAGTAAAAGTAGAGCAAAGAAATAAATTAGAACCGCTATGGAAAGGTCCATATGAAATACAAGAAGTTTTAAATGAGGGATCTGATGTTGTTCTACAAGAAGTAGGAAAACGTAAACGACTTAGAGTTCATGTAAATAGGTTGAAACCATACTTTGTTTCAGAGGAAAATTCGCAAGATGATCGCGATTTGGATACTTAAGCTGTTGTTAATTGCACTACAACACCAGACTACGGTGGAAAGTCAAAATTCTCCAATATCGTCGTCAGCAGGAGTATATTTCGACGAAATAGGTACACTTTTGTTGTCACCAACTCAATGGAAGTTTGTAAATTACATAGATTTAAACCCTATTAAAGAATTATGGAAACAAACTAAAAGTCATCAGGCTCAAGTATTAACTGTATGTCAAAAACATTCAAATGAATCATGGTATCATTTAACGGATTGTACAGCATTCGCAACTTATTCTCGATCAAAGATTCGTTATGTAGATTCTTTAAAAGATATAATTGCGGGTTATTTAAATGAAAATAATTATGGTCGGCAGAAGCGAGGTGTTTTAAATTTTATTGGAGAGGTTAGCAAAATTTTGTTTGGCACAGCAACAGAATCTGAAATTAAAAGTTATCAAAAGCATATTGATACAATTCAGAAAGAACAAAGAGATTTTTTAAAAATTTCGGGAGAACAGATGACAGTAATCAAATCAGCCATTCTCACATTTAATTCTACAATGTATAAAATAGATAAGAATGAGAAAATGTTAGCTGATAAATTTAAGAACTTTGCAGAGAAAGCATCCATGGCAATTAACAAATTAGAGGAATCAACCACTGTAATATCAATGATGAATGGACAATTGAAACAAGTAGAGAGAGGAATTGAGGAAAGTCGGTATACGTTTGATATTTTAGTAGATGCATTTGTTCATGCTCAAGATGGTGTGTTACAACCTCAACTGGTCACACCAAATAAAATAAAAAGTTATATGGATCAAGGTAAACCAAAGGAGGACCTGGACTATCCTCCTTTTCCTATTAGTGAACTAAGTAGATTAATAATTCCTCTCATCTATTCTTTTCAGAACTATTTTGTATATGTAATCCAAATACCTCTTATTTCAAACACTCAATATCAATTGTATAAAGTATTACCTTTTCCAGCAAGAGTGAAAGACGATACATTTATGTATCTTAATTTTAATAGAGAATATATATTTAAGGACACTATGCATAACAAATATGGAAAGATGTCTTCCAATGAATTAAGTAATTGTTTTAATCCTAATGAGATTAATTTTGTTTGTAAAGAGAAAGTACCAGTATATACATATGTTCCAGATGTAGATTGTGAAGCTACGCTTCTACATGTATCTAATAACAGAGTTCCAGATGTGTGTGACAAAAGAATTGTTAAATTAACAAGAACACACTGGATCTCGCTATATCTGAGTAATGAGTGGTTATACGGTTATACATTGCACCGAGCCCCGAAAGATTTGCAATTTTGTGTCCTCTTCAAGGAACACGAAATATTGTCTTAGAAAACCAAGGTAAACTACACCTACCAAAAGGTTGCAAAGGTTATTCTGCTTCCGCGACCTTATATGCTAGTAGTCAAATAGAAGTCAATCGAACTGAGCTGGACGTATTACCTGTAATGTCTCCAAATTTTGATTGTTGTTTTGATGAGGAGACAAAGGAGAAATTAACTAATTTAGATCTGGATACTCCTCTGCAGAATATTCTAACTTCTGCAGATGATTTAAAAATAGCGAGCTACAAGGTATCAGAAATAGAAGGGCTGATTAAAGACCAAGAAGAAAGTATTCTTCCTTCTGTCTGGTATCAAGGCGCAACATGGTTAGGATCACTAATTGTATTTGTATTGTTCATAATAATTACTTGCTGTAGTTGTTGCTGTTGCAAATGTTGCAGAGAATGTGGTTTTTGGTTGTGGGACAAATGGAGTCCCAGGGACTGTTGGGCACAGGCACGAGAGAGATGCTTGGTAATAAATACCTATCAACCTGTAGTATCCTACCAAAGGGATCTCGACAAAGTATCTCCTGTCCTATCAACACGTTCCCTCCCAATAACCCGTGAGCCAACCTTTGCCGACGTAGAGGCAACAGCAGATGGACAGCATACGCCATCCAGTATAGATCCAGATCACACGCCCAAGAGGCTCAGACGGTCCACTCGATATGTTCGTTGAGTAAAAGTAAACCACATGGTGGTTCACTTTTGAAAAGGGGGAAGGTGTAACGATTATAACTGTACGGATTGAAGGTGTAATAAGTGTAATTGTAATAATTGTGATTGAAGGTATAATGATTGTAATTATAATAAGTGTAATTGTAATTGTAATTGTAATATAACTGTAATGAGTATAATCATACTTCATGGGAGCTTTTTATCATAACGCATTCAATTGGGAAATACCCGTCAACTGGGAAGTACCAATAAATATGAATGTTTAAGCACGATGGCCTTTGCGACATGTGACCCCAGCTGACCCCCATCAGCGTCTAAAGTGACGGACGGCTGACGATATGGCCAGCGCGGGCACAAACACAGAGGGCCTATTCAGCGCCTTCTGGCCGCATCAGGTTTGGGAGGGGGAAGCCACATGCAGCCCACGTGAAAGCGTATGATTACAAAAAAAGCTCTGATTACTATAAAACAAGCGGAAGGGCCCTGCCCGGAGAGATTCTCCGAGCTATCGTTCAGTTGGGCGGAGGTCTCCACGTAACTTAGATGTAACTTCATTTTTTGTATAACTTCATTTTATGTAAGTAAAGGACTTTTGTTTCGACATTTGCTAAAACATATTCTGTCTTTCATTTTCACTTGTGCTGATCCACCATCCTGCAGTCTTCTGAAGGGACTTAGCTCCCAAGGACCCATAAAATCTAAATAATTTGTAATGTAATACGCGTTTGCTGCTTTAACTGCGACGCCCTTGCCTGCCTATATCATTGTGAGTGCAAGCGAGGCCTAGCAAGCAAGCAACGTAAGCAAAGCAAAGCATTACACAAGTAGTACATAGTAATCAGCTGTTCTGATTGATCGTTACATACTTTGTTGGAGATCCTTCATTCCCCACCCGTCCTTTCCTATCATGCTGATGACCCTTCCTATCATGCTGATGGTGATTGGCATCAATCCCCTAATGTCGTGCAAGATGTAGAAAGATTTCGTCAGAATTGCGCCCATGAGGAAGTCAGACAAAAAAAACCACGAAGATTTGAAAATCCAGAGAAATCCATGCGCTACATTCGCGAAACTTAATTTCAGGGTTCATTCATGAAAACATTTGTTTAAATGAGAAGCGTCGGAGGGGTATTGCGTAACAATATCCCCAAAACGACGTTTGCGTGTACTCAATTATCGCATCCCGTTTCTACGCCGCAGGTTGATATAGCATTTGCAAATTAACTGATGGAAGGATACGCGAAACTTCTCATTACATACGTCAATAGTAGCACATTGAAAGGATGTTCTATAATTGCGTTGCCGCGGCAACATATGAAATCCCATCCAGTTTAATCGAGATTAAGTTGCTTCCGGAAAACTTAGTTCCACAGTCTGGTGAAGAAAATGCCGAGTGTCTGAGGGGCGTCGACGCAACGTCAGAATGAGATGAGGCAGACTCTCCCGTGGCAATTTAAGAAATAACCATCCGTCTTCTGGCAAACTTCAACAGCTCCACACAGTCGCCTCTCTAGGGGGCGGGGCAGGGCGGTGTGCGGGAGGGTAACGAAGTGTGGGATAGATATCGGGGGTTCCGGGAAAAGTTGGTGCACGTTGTCACCGGAGGCGGCCCGCCGCGTCAGCAGGACGTCAGCGGAGGGTAGGGGGGGAGGACGAGATTAAGGACGGAAATGAGGATGAGGGCGGGACCTAGGAAGGAGTGGAGGGTCTTCAAGGGCAAAGTGAGGTGCTGTCTTCCGCTTAAAAAGTTGACTGAGAGGAATTCGAGTTCGATCGCTCGAGAACGGGATCCAGAAGGGAATCACAACTTTTACTGATTACTTATTTCTCGTTTAAAGATTCATCATTGAAAAGTTTCATTTAAAAATATAAAAAAATAAAATGTTTTAAAAATTACACTTTCATTTTAAAAGCCCCGATGCTTTTCTTTAAAATGCGATTCCTAATTCAAGAAAGTAAAATAATTTTAGACAATTTTGTGGAAATATGTTAACTGTTTATAAAACTACCGAAGATGTTTGTAGACAATTGTTTGCATTTTTGTGCACTAGAAATTTTATTTTTGACTTTTTTTGCATATTTTGTATTTTATATTTATGAACCTTTTGGTTTTGTACATCTCTTCATTTTTTTATTTTATTTTAAGTTGAAGAAAAACATTTGTTTAACTTCTGTATTGGTTTTGAATATGAATGGGCAGCATTAATGCCCATTACAGTGTGCATCATGTAATTAGATTTGCTGAAACCGTATTGGCACAGCACAGCGTTTGTCATTAACACATAGCTAAGTAGAGTGACCCGCTCGCCGGCTAAAAATCCTAATATAGATCGCGCAATCCGTGACGTGGGTGGGGGGGAGTGATGACGCAGTAGGCTGAGTTCGTTAGCGGCCGGCAGCTCCCCACGCGCGCCGGCCGATGGTGCTCTGTCAGCTGCCACCGGCAGAGGCGGAAGGGGCAGGGGCGGAGGGGGAGGGGGAGGAGTAGAGACGGACAATGAGAGGAGGTCGGAAAGAGACTGAAAGGGTTGTGTCGAAGAGAAAGTCAGAGAGCAGTGGAAAAAGGGGGGAAAGACGTGTAAGAAAGAATGACTGAGAGAAAAATGAAGATGGATGAAAGGAAAACGCGAGAGAGAAAGGAAGTGAAAAAGGGAGACGAGAGGAGCATGGAATCAAATGGAAATTCGCTTGATAGGGTACGAAGAAATGCCAGTGAAATAGATGGAGTTAGGGGCAGAGTTGCAAAAGAAGCGGAGGCGGGAATGAGGGTAGAGACGGGGGTTGCTGAGTCAGAGAAGCAGGTGAAGGTCGGAGAGGATGTGGAGGGGCGGAAGTTAAAGTGGGGAGGTAGACACGTGGGGCTGTGAGATAGAACCCGGAGCGTTTGTGGAGTATGGGGAGTAAGTGAAGATAAAGAGAAGGTAGAGACAAGAGCGGAAATTGAAATGTGGCAGCACTGGAAAGAGGACGCAAGGTGGGAATCAAACGCAAAGAGCGCTGGGGCAGCAACGGCAGGTCGCAAATGGGGGAGCAAGCCAGTGTGATAGAAGGGGACAAAGGTGTAGAGGTGGACCGTAATGTTTGTCGGCAACAATGACAGGGTATCGCCATGTGTAGTCGTACGTGCGAGCTTGGTTGGATATGGAAACGTTACGTAGATGGTGGTAGTGTAAATGGGGGACACAGATGAGATGGAGAACAGAGCATCGTTAAAATGAGATGGAAGAAGCGTATCTGTCACCGCTGATTGCCCTTCACTTGCAAAGCAAAGAAGGAGCGGATATGGGATGGCTAGGCTGTCGCCGTAAGTGACAGTGGGGTAAGTGAGCGGGGTAGCGAATGGGCCGGGTAGCGGTGGGAACGCGCGATGTAAAGGAAAATAAGTGAAGAGAGGGGACGGCACCGCTGCAACCGCTAGAAGCAACGTGGGCGGGAACAAAGTGGGGTAACGGTAGGGGAGGTGGGAGATAGGGACCAAATGACATCACTCTAGCAGCAGCCAGAAGAGGGAACGGAAGGGTGGAGACGAGGCGGAATAACCGAAGAGGAGTGAAGAGGCGAGGAAGAGATGACAGCTGTAACCTCTAGCAGCAGCGAGGACAGGCAGTGCAAGGGAGGCGCCAACACGGAATAACCGATGGACAGAAGAGAGGCAATGAAGGGAGGTTAGAGCTGGAACCGCTAGGTTGCATCGATGACTGCAATCGAAATGGAAGGGATGAAGGCAGAGACGGCATCGCAACGCAACAACACAGCTTAAGCGGCCAACAGTAGCATGGACAGGGAGAGGGAGACTGTACACGGGATAGTATAACCAAAGGGTAGAGGAGAGGCAGCGCCAGATCGAGAGAACTTCAACCGGCAGCAGCCCGGAACAGGAGGGAGGGAGCGAGGCGGGCGAAAACTGTGCTGTGGAGAGACGGCATGGGAATAACACGGCTGAAACAGCTAAACGCAGCGAGCATACAAGTGAAGACGAGGTGGGATAAGCGTAGAACAGAGGACAGGCAACACCAGGTCGACACGGCTTCAACCGGCAGCAGCACGGAACGGAAGAGAGGGAGCGAGGCGGGCGAAAACTGGGGGACGCGCGATCGCGGGGAGGGGCGGCGCAGCTGTCACCGCCGCGCTGGTATCGGCGGGAGGGGCGGAGGCAGATGGGAGGGGAGGTGAGAGGGAGGGGCGGAGGCGGAGCCACGCCGCTTCGGACGGCACGCCGGAAGCCCGCGACGAAAGCAGGAAGCGCGCTTGCTTCCGAACAAACGCCGGCGACGCCGCTGATGAGAGTATCGGCGCAGCAGATGCGACGCGATGCCGAGCAGCTGTGTTTGCAGGGCGCTGATAGGGAGCAGGCCGCTGTTTCAATTTATGTTTCCAGTTTTCTGCTGCTCCGTTTCTAATTGAATTGCGCACGTGAAACGCATTTGGACGTGTTGGGAAAACTGACAAAAAAGGAATCGATATTCAAGGTAATATTTTGGTAGCTTTCTTGTGAAACTAATCAGGAGATATAATATGACATTAGGAGATCTGAATTGAACGCTAGCACTCTGAAAAAAATGAGACAATATTCAATGTTGAAGATTCTGCGTTTGTGCCAAAATCAAATCAAAGCGTGTGATGCATGAAAGTTATTTTTGAATAAACAAGAGATATTTCGTTATTGAGAGCTCGTACATATGTAGAATATTGGTATTAAAATCCTGACGAGTTTTGGGTGGAACTTAATTCAAATCTGATTATAATTATAATTGTCATTCTTCTCGTTATAACCTCATTTGGTATGTCAATTAACTCGAAATCACTCGACCTGTGACCTTTGTCGACTGGAAGAACTCTCGACCTCTTTATAAATATTTGTTTATGCATTCTAGACCATGTACACTAAACAAAATCGTATTTGTTCTGTAAATTTTTATAATAGTAATAGAGTGAATTGTGCGTAATATCTCTTCAATAATGATCTACGAATTGTTACGAATTGAGAAAGATTATTTGCAAACATTAGAGTAGTTACGTATTAAAAGGCAAACTCTGACAGACGTAAAATGTTCATACTGGACTCCAAAAAAGTTCGTTTGAAACATACGTTTATTTCGTAGCTGAATATGTGTCTAAAATTGCGTCTTCGCATTCATGTACATCATTCATTTTCCGTCCGCCTTTCCATTTCTTGTTTTTACAACGGTGACGATTCGTACTCCTGGCACAAAAAGACTAGAGCTACGAAGCGGCGAACGTTTCAGGACGTAGGAAAGCTTATCTGGTGGCCCGGTACCTCGCTTCAGCGCACCGCAATCTTCTCTTTTATTGCTTAAAGACTTAAGTTTCATTGCGCGCCGTTAAAATCGTGCTGCTTTATGGCGTAGCGTGGGCTTGCATTGGCTTTGTCACCACCGCTGCTTCCCTTGCCTTCGTCACCGCCTTCTAGAGCAGCGCTGTTCAAGTAGGCGGTCTAAGTGGCGAGTCATGGCCCAGTGCTTATCTGCTGGCAACCGGAGTGGCCAGTCGAGACTGCCCGGCGGATGGACGGTGAGGCGCTCCGATTTGTTTGCTCTCTAATTTAGTGCAAGTCGACTAGATGCAGTCTAGTTATAGCTACTTCTATTGTTAGTGTTAAATTATTGTTTTTGAGCAACCTTACCTAGATTGAGCAGGCCAATTGGCGAGCCCTAGCCCAGTATGTATCTGCTGGCAACAGGTGTACCACCCTACTCGTCTTGTCTGCCTGACGGAACGAATGTAAGGTGCTTGGGCCTCTTGACTCCAGTCATAGTGAAGGGCAAGTAGCGCGCAGTCTGACCTAAATCCTTCTATTACTGCAGCCCTAGTCTCCGGCAGGGATATGCAACCGGGTGGTTCATTTAGGGAACCCGGTCTAGCGATTGTCTGCGGACATGCGATGTGGTCCGTGTCTTGAGGAGACAGCCCAATGGGTGGGAGAGGGAGGGGAAGAGGTCTGGCGCGATCGAATCGGGTCTAGTGAAAGGTGGAAGGAGCGTCGGACAGTGCAGCGGGTCTTCGTGGACAGTCTCAGAAGAATTCCGGCATTTGAGCAGTCCTCGTCTTGACGATTCAGTGACTACGCCTCTTTCTAGGTGGCGATCCGAGGTGCAATGGTTAGCCCTCAGCAACAACCACCTCTAAGTATCGGCAATTCATCTGTATGTGTAGTAGAAAAATAAGTTTGCGGCAAGTTTTATCGAGATTATCCCGCTTTCCCTACCTTTCATCCTACAATTGCTTTATCATTATTCAAATATCATCATAAATAACTTATCCATGAAAAACGTTCATAACAATATGGACGACACTTGATCCTCTTAGAGACAAAAATAAATACGCAGTTTGCTAGATTACCTACAGTTACATATCCCCTACACTCACGATCTAGTGGTTCATCGTTTGAAAGACTAGATATGAAATGCACTCAGAGAAACTGACATTGTTACAAAGTTTGGAAGATTGTTTATGGATGTAATTTTTCGACCGTTTTATTCTTCATCATAATCATATTTTTTCACAAGTCTGCTGTAGCATTATAAGTTTTTTAAAATGTTTTTTTACCTTTTTTATGCATTTTAGTGAAGGCAGTTCATAGTGTATATTTGCATCTACAACAACTGTTGTACATTCAAGTTTTTAAAATGATTTCCTATTCATTGTATCTATTAGTTTAAACCACACATGGAAAAAGATAATTATGAACTCTTGTCGTCAGAAAATAATTACAATTTACAGGAAGAATTTATTCTGCTTGTAAAATATAACTGCCTGTTATATAGCTAATTTCACATGTTACCTAGAGTAACATTTCTTGTATTTACTTATTGATTTTATGTTGAAATTGATGAAAATTTTATTTCATACTTTCAAACGTCTCATAGAACAAATTTATTTTATTTTCATTAGTTCAGTGCAAACATGTATCATACCGTTGTTGGAAGACCTTGTTCTCTTTTTTAGTCTCGTCATTCTGCTATAAGTTCATACGGTAGGATAAAGCCTCTTAAAGCTTATGACTTCCGAAGTACCCGTCACGAATTCTAGCATTGGGTTTCTTTTACTACTGCAAATCTTACTACAATAAAATTCAATGAGATTTATGCTGCATGTAAAACTTCAACTACGCTACACAATTCACTGAAACTCTTATCTTCCTTTAAAACCCATGTTAGATGCAGAAGGAAGAAACATAACATTTTACAGTACTAAAAACTAAATTTTCTTAGATACGCCAGTATTACATCAGGCGGAAGAATGCCATTTAAAACAAGACTATTCGCAAATTATTAACGTTCAGACTTCCCTCCAACATCGAAGACATGCGTGTTATTGAACTTGTTTATCAGAGGAACATTTTTCTATTGTCTTTAACGATGTCGATCAAATTGTTCAACCCAACTATAGGTACTTCATAATCTGTAAACGTGGCCTTTGTTTCTTGAGTAAGTACTTATTAGAAAGCAAAATAAACTAGATTGAAACACTAATCGGCGTAATTTATCTGGTAGAAATTTTGCACGGATATAATTCTGTAATACGAAACTAATTTTACTAGATTATAGTGTACAGGGTCAGTTCGGAATCATGAACCGATAACACGAGTGCATTGAAACGGTTGCAATGATTGTGCGTATTTTCGCATTTGAACGGGAGAAATAGACCCAGAAGATACGTGGAACTTAGCTCCCTGTTTTTAAATGGCAATTTTTAACCAGTGTTTCTCGTCTCTGTAATTTTTATTTGTTAGTTTGATGGTCTTAACTAGGGAATAAATCAGGATTGTAATTTTAAAACTTGCACACTTTCTCATGATTTTAACAATACAATGTTACATGAAAATGTTTAATTCGGATACCGCTGTACTCAGATGTCTGTGGTGAAAAAATATCTACTTTGGACGTCGGCTGACGAAATCTTGATAAGTTATTGCATTTTTGCTGCAGGCCTCTGCTATTTTAGTAATGAAAGTTAAGGTACGTTAAAATATTAATTTCGTAAATATTCGAACACGTTCAAAACCATTATTAGCATCAATTATCTGGTATTCATTGAATACATTTGTACGATTACTCTCATTTTCATCGTTAGATTCATCACAATTTTGTTGTGAAGTTCGTGATTGAACAATTATTATTAGCAACAATGTCTATATGGTTTGTGAAACTTTGTAAACAAAATGTGAACATCATTAAGACATATAGCGCAAAGATATACATATCTAACAGAGCACTTCAATAACCCCAAATGAAGCTTGCAACGTGTTCATTGACATGCTTCTTAATGCTCGTAAATTGCTCCAACTGCAGCCGTCCTAAAAACTGTGCCAACTTCACGGGCCCGCAGTCGTTTCGTACGAGAAGTTAAGACTTGTGTCGAGTTACTACGGACAGGGACAACCCGAGAATCTGAACTCTCACCGCATGAATAATGTACTTTCTCAAGTATTAGACAAACCCTTCCATACGCAGCCAACTTCTCGCCGCAACTATAAAGCAAACAGGAGCTCTTCTCGGGTGGGGAGTTCGCGTCCTGCCACCTGAGAGCCTAGCGCCCACCCCTCGTCGCGGCCCAACAGGGAACTTCTTGGAGAGTGCAAAGCGCAGAGTGTAGAGTGCCGGGGACCGAGGACTGGAGAACACTCCGACCCGGGGTTTGCAGATGACTTTACGACCTCGTAAAGATGTAAAACGCGAAGCGCAGGGAACTTTCTTCGGCAAACAGCGTGTGGATATTGGTGTGAATTGCACGTATGATGAGTTTTCGTCATATGTGCATATTGGAGAACGACGGCTTTCTAACAAGGATTATCTACTGTGATTAGTGAGAATGGATTGCAGGTAATAATTTTTGGGGGTATTTATGTACGTTTACTGTTAAATTCTTGTGTGATTGGGTCATTTTTTTAAGAATAATTATTGAAATGTATAAAACAATTAACTTTCAGCCCTGACAAGAATAGCTGACGTCTTATTGTAAGTAGTATATGATTATTTTTTTACGCTACTGATAAGTACTAGAAGCTCTGGTCCCTGTGTAGACAAGATCACGTATGAAAATATGAATTTCTTCGATCCAAATAATGTCTTAAAAACCATCTAGCCTAACAGTAATAATAATAAAATGTATGAAATTAATATATAGTAGGAATTGCAAGAGTAAATGTATTTGTTAGTGATTATATTATTAGTAAATAGGGTAAATTACTTCAATCTCGCTACGTGATGATAAGCACCGTAATTGAAATAAAAGACATCATCACTTAACCTCGTAACCATACGGACTACCAATCTGGGATCATCGATTGGCGGAAATACCTTATACCAAGCTCCAACATTGCAGTTGACGAGATTAAGACTGGCAATTGCAACAAATGTGCGCTAAAAACCAAGCCTCTTATCATAGCGATGACTACTAACGTATTTGTCATTCGTTTTCTGCTGGATGGCAATACTTAGCGGTCTCATAACACTGGCGTTCCTTGCAATTAATTCTTGTTGCGTGATCAACGATCTGTCGCAAATATCGAATTCTTCGTCGGTCGGTTCTTCCACCATTGCCCACTTAGAGCAGCGGTTAATGACATCTCAAATAGGCAACAGATTCCGCTATGTCCAATCATTATTTACTATCTAGCAACACAGGTCTTTTTGCATTAGTTTTATTTATGTGTATTGTGAATCACTTCTCTTCATTTAACGGTGAAGCTTACGGATCCATAACTACTTGAACGCACCCGGTCATCCACAAGTGCGGATTAATTTGATGAATGAGCCGTCTGGTCGCTGGAGTGACAGGCCATTTATCATAACGTGCTTTAATTGCGTCGACTTGCCTGGCGTAAAAACTAAAATCTCCGTTGTCGTATTTTTCAAGTACGCCTCCTTGAACCAAGTCAGACTCACAATAATAACATTCGGCCTCTTTCGAAATAGTTTAGTTTCAGAGGTCTAATAAATATGCCTATATAATTAAGATTTGAAAATTACTTTTCAAAAGTATATTAAAGAAATGTGATTAACTCCGGGTCAAAAATCCAGAACAAAAATATGGTGTACCCACCAACCTTGAGATAATCACTTCCATGGCGCAATTAATTCTGTGTAAAGAAAAACGTCGGTCAGAATAACAATCAGCGTACAAAAAACAAGTAATGTTTGTCGTAAAAACACTCCCAGAATGTTTTGCACGATGTTTTTTTAAAAATAATTTTATCTTCTGAAAATTTACAATCCGTTCTTATTTGAAGATTGAGAAAATGATACTGACACTTCGGGTATTGTAATTGCGCTTTTCACATTTCTTCAGATATCATTCAATGTCATGTCAAATGCTTCATTGTAGTAGAAACCTTGACTTATGAGATCAAACAATAAGGTGTAAATTCATGATGGTCCGCTGGCGCCGCGGTGACTGCTATGTTTGTGATAGATTTTAATTATTCTAGCATATTAAATTAGAACTTCTCTGGCCCATTCCTGACATATTCTGTACGAAGGAGCGATAGTTGGTCGAGCAGGTTCGTAAGGTGCGGTGCGCACCTGGGGGCGCTGGCGGCGACCCGCTGCCCGCGCCAGTGGCTTCCTTGAGCCGGCGAGCGAGGGTCGAGAGAGGCATCGCCGTTGCCTTTACGACCTCGTAAACGGGAACAAGCGGCCGCCTCTCGGCCCTTCGCCAATGAACTCCTCACGCACGAGGGCAAGCGACAGCAAGGGCCACGTCAGCAGACTGTCCTCGACCAGCAACGGCGGAGATCGGGGAGGGGGAAGGAATACACAGGAGGGGAGGCGACGACATAGTGGACACCGACGGAACTTGGACATTTTAAATAAGTGGTTGGGGTATAATTGGGGTTCAATTGGGTTGTTGAGGTATTCTGGAGTACGTAATGGTATCTAGTATTTCACTTTTTGTAGGAACTACTAGTAGACAGAAACAACTTCTTTTATTTCACTTTCTTCAGAGAAGAAAGAAATTGTTCGCAAAGACATGTGGACCGAAACGTAAATTGTTTGCATCAGATGTGAGTAAATGTGGAAAGTGGCGCTAAGAGAAATTTTGATAAAAATTTAACAAACTTGTTGCAAAAGAGAACCGATATTTTGTGTATTTTTCTTATACTCATTTTATTTTAAATGGATATCTGAAGTTTGTGAGTCAATAACGACTGAATAGAGAGTAGCAAATTTCATAAATTGTATTGCCAACCTTGACAACAGTTCTACAGAACCATTCACAACTTCGGCGCCACATACAATTCATTCACCTGCATCATTGTTAACTGCACTAGCAACATGCGGGGAGCTTTCTAGCCCAGATTATCGTTTCAATTTGATTGCAGGTGCATGTAGTAAAAATTAATTTATAAACTTATGACATGCAACAGCATGGACAGGTACCAACTTCAGAACTGCCGAGCAACTGTTTAGCTACTTCGTTCTGACACTGTTGACTGCCTCTTACTGTCGCCACGTTCAAACTGCTACTTTAATGACGGTTCACAGGCCTAGAATAGTTGATGTGACAAACTACTGCCTTAATCAGAATTATTCCCAAAGCACGTAGTAAGTGAATGAACCCTACTTTGGCACATCCTTCTTTCTGGTTAAAAGTAGTGTCTTAGAGTAGTCGATGATTCTTCAGTTAATTTTAAAATTATTTATAGTTTTTACTGATACGATATAACATGTTACCTTTGATATGGAGCTCGATAATCACTACATAATGTACCTGGGTGGAGAGGATCGTTGTTGCGAGAGAAATATGAAAGTAGTTGAATGCTGGTACTACATGTTCTCTTACGGTGTGGATAATGGGAGGGAAATATGAAATGACAAAAACCGAGTTAAGTTAAACTCTAGTTAATTAATAAATGAGTAAATCTGAATCAACCAAATTAGGTAAAAAATAGAAGTATGTACGCACCACGGGCGTTAACTGGTTCAAATGCCTGAGGGCTTTTTGTCGTCACTCGATCATTAGAACCTTTATAACGCTCTTGGTGCATAAATGCTTAATATTCAAACAATATCTGTTTTCAAAGATACATATCGATTTGGACATATTTATTTTACCAATTATTTTTCTTAACGGTCCGTTAGGTTTACATACATTACCATGACTACAAATTCAGTAGTCAATAATTGTTTTGGAGGCCATTTCTCTAGAGCCAAAATGCCTTTGAGTCGGAATTTAATCTGTTCTTAGTAGCAGTCGGACTTAAATATGGATTTTGGGTCCAACATCAAAGTTAAATGATAATCCCCGTTGGAACATGAGCTCAGTAAGGTCAACCGAACCACATAACTTGTGGAAATGAGCGGCATATCCAAACGTTTTCTTCCCTTTCCTCTCTTGTTTTGAAATGCGTAATTTCTGATATTGTAATGAGTACTAAACGTGTTGATAATGACTACTAATTACTCTACCACAATTAAGACTGAATATATTAACTTCCCGCTTTTCCCACGTGAATAGATAGGAATTCTAATACATAAAAAATATTGATTACATACTTTTGGAAAATGTTACGAACTCCAAACTTCCTATTCTGTAGTATATGAAGGAAACGTAGAAATGTGAACAAAATAATGCAAAGAAACATTTCAGGGAAGAAATAAACTGAAGCAAAACAAATATTTTTCAGAATTTTATGACTGTATACCAAACTCATCAAAGCGACAGTTTATAGAACTGAATATACATTAATATTCATATAAATACACATTAATATTCATGGAATTCCATAGAGAGTTTACCGTTCGTTAAACATTTAAATTATTTTTGAATGTGAACAATGTTTCCGAGTGCTGTGGGGCTCTTCATTACGTTTGTCAAAATGAATTAATTATACACTTATTACTATATATTCTTAAAATAATACAATACGTATTTGTTTGAATAAGTAATTTAACGAAATGCATTAAAATTGCGTTAACGCTATATGAGTAAGTGCAAGTCTTAGATTTAGTGTGCATTTCTAATAATAGTTATAACAAAAAATGTTAAATATTATTGTTAACACAAACATAACATGGTGAGAACCCCGTGCACAGCGCTGAAGACGTAATCTGCGGCTGAGTACTTACAGGTTCCCATGAAGGCATCCTCCATTGCTCAAGGCTTTCCCCTTCAGGAGAAAGGGAGGGAGGCAGGGATGGGGTGGTAGGTTAAGCCTCTTAACAAATTCCCTCTGTTGCACGTTCCTCTCCGAGCCGTACATCACCCCGCACTCGCGTGGCGCGTCGGAGTCAGAGACCACGCGGTCATTCGCCTGAATAAAACACGACACTCGTGAATTCGACATATTGATGGATCGCGGCGTTTCGCTCCTTCCTGTCCAGCTGCTCCTGCCTCTCGCGAGATACGAGACGGATATGATGGTCAGGGAGAGAGCAGAGGTTGTTGGGTTTGTGGAAAACGTGGAGGTTGCTGGGGGTAGGTAAAGCGTAGGGGTAAGGAGATGACGCGTGAGGGGACGACGTGGAGGGAAGGGATTGCTTGATGAGATGGAACGTCGTGGAGAGGGGGAATGTTCGTGGATGAGGAGAGAAAGGATGATGTAGAAAGTCTTGGATTTGGAAGAGTCTTTGGTTGCGTTAGGGCGCGGAGTAGAGTTGCGTTGGGGCGCGGCGTTGAGTTGCGTTGGGGCGCGGCGTTGAGTTGCGTTGGGGCGCGGCGTTGAGTTGCGTTGGGGCGCGGCGTTGAGTTGCGTTGGGGCGCGGCGTTGAGTTGCGTTGGGGCGCGGCGTTGAGTTGCGTTGGGGCGCGGCGTTGAGTTGCGTTGGGGCGCGGCGTTGAGTTGCGTTGGGGCGCGGCGTTGAGTTGCGTTGGGGCGCGGCGTTGAGTTGCGTTGGGGCGCGGCGTTGAGTTGCGTTGGGGCGCGGCGTTGAGTTGCGTTGGGGCGCGGCGTTGAGTTGCGTTGGGGCGCGGCGTTGAGTTGCGTTGGGGCGCGGCGTTGAGTTGCGTTGGGGCGCGGCGTTGAGTTGCGTTGGGGCGCGGCGTTGAGTTGCGTTGGGGCGCGGCGTTGAGTTGCGTTGGGGCGCGGCGTTGAGTTGCGTTGGGGCGCGGCGTTGAGTTGCGTTGGGGCGCGGAGTTGAGTTGCGTTGGGGCGCGGAGTTGAGTTGCGTTAGGGCGCGGAGTTGAGTTGCGTTAGGGCGCGGAGTTGAGTTGCGTTAGGGCGCGGAGTTGAGTTGCGTTAGGGCGCGGAGTTGAGTTGCGTTGTCTCCCGGTGTCGACTCTCCGACGGGACTTCGCTTTTTTTGTCCTCCTTTACCTCTTCACTCCCCCTTGGGAAATCGCGGTCTCTAAGGACTCTTCTTGACGTTTCTTTGCGCGCCGGATTGGGTCGACGAGAAGGGAGCGCGATGGCAACCGGTATTTCAGATCACAACCATTAAGCAGTTCTTTTTGCCCTCTTCATGTGCTTATTTTCCTGTGCTTCGTCCCTTGCTTATACAAGCGATGATATATGGTTTCGTGGTTGTGGTGGTGGAAATAAGAAGATTGATGAAGATAGGTACAATATAAGTAATTATTGTTGAAAAATTTGATGAACAGTTTTCTGTCTGCAATACGACCCTCTGCGACATATGAAATAATGTTATTTCTTTGCTACCAAATTATACTCATACAATTTTTGTTCAAAGGATTCTCTATGAATATCCTTAATGTTATTAGAATTTATGGTTCAAAGTATGTTGTAATTAAAGCTCATAGCTCAGGGTTTGTAGGTTTTATTAATTAATTCCCACGTCTGGCATGAGGTATCAAATCCAAAATTATCAGTGAGCGGAATGGCTTTTTACATAAACTAATACATTTTAGGGAACACTTGACGCTTCGCTATGAGTGTCCAAGTTGGAGTCGAGTATCCGGTCCACGTCTTCGGAAATTATCATAAAAAATTTAAAATTTGACCTTATTAATTTGCAGAATTTTATAAATGATACAAATTATGCAAATGCAACATTATTTGCGTTTTAAAAATTGCATACCGAGATGGTTTTCGCTTTTTCATTAATAAATTAACAAAATGAGAAAAAATAAATATACCCATTGATTTATTTGTTTAGGGCGAATGATTCTACGGCATACACCATAGATTTGAATAATTTAAGTTACTGAAATATTAAATCAAAACGCGCCCAATTTCAAAATAAGAGAGAACGTGTACTTGTAATAATAACAACAAACGTCGCACAATATTGGTTGAAAACTGAAAATAACAATAAAACATTTAATTAATTTAATAGTTTTCAAGAACATTCCTTGATTTACCTTCTTCACGTTTCAAATAACGAAAGGTCCTTTCTTTATGTCCAATTACATATGTGCACCTCTCGACTTTTACAAATATTCTAATCCTATTAATCTTCTGTAATATTGTTCTCTATAAAAATATTCAGCCAAAATCGCATTGCATTTCTCACATTCAAATTCTTCACTAAGTTACGCCACTCTGACTAAAATCATATACGTCCTCATTCCAGAAGGTCCATTTTCTCTCATGTTGTTGCTTTCAAACGACTTCTTAAGACGATCGCCTCCATGATATCGAAAACCGTGACAACCTGTGTTTTTATCCCAGTAGGCCGTAATATATATATATATATATATATATATATATATATATATATATATATATATATATATATATATATATATATATTGTGACGTACCTGGTGGTGCCGGGTATCTTCACTGCAATATAACACTAAGAGAGGGTGTCTTTTACGTGAATGGGTCCTAGGATAAGTCGGTGCAA